>JAQLOL010000024.1:28233164-28257164 GCA_029783665.1 Naso thynnoides | reverse complement strand
GGGGGGGGGGGGGGGGGGGGGGGGGTATCTGTTATTCTTGTGACGGTATTCATTCCATTCTTGCCTTCAGCAGTGTTAGCACTGAAGTCCATTCTTTGTGAATGGCTGCCTGTGGGAATTAATGCTAAATGTTGAAGACATTTTCATCATTTTACCCAAAAAACTGAGTCTTAATGTTTCTTATAGTTACTGTGTTTTACCATTGGTATACCCAGTGGGAATTAAAGTCCTAAATCCTGAATTCAGACACCAGCAAACTGAAGAAAATACTATCTTTTATATGCAATTTCACCTCTAACTTCGCCCGGATCAAGTGACACCATCAGAAAACCCAAAAAGCTCTTGCATCAAGTGTTGATATACTCTCAACACTGCTGATACACGAGCACACTGGGTTTGAAGTACATTAAATGACACCCTTAAAGATGATTTTCATCTTAAACAGTGGTTCAGGATGTTTGCATCCACGTCGGATCACACAGCAGGAATCAGAGCCTCTCTTCTACACAAAACTGTTCAGGAGGATAATGACAACGCTACTTTTCCCCACAACATTTATCCAGTGTGGACTTGAGTGAAATTAGACGCAGAAGTTGTCACTTTAATCTCATTGTTATTTTTTCATCTCAGTTTAATTTCTGTGTCAGAGCTATTCCTCAAAGAAAGAGCAGCACAAAGAATGTATCAATGTCCAAATGCTTTGTAATTGCCCAAATTACCCAAAATAAAAAACATTTAGTCAGTATATTCATTTGGAACTCTCAAGGCAGAGTGTGTCGTCTACCTTTCAGCTACATCAGAAGGTCAGGGGTTTGATACCCAACCACCACAGTATGCATGTCGAAGTGTCCTTGGGCAAAATGCTGAAGCGCTTATTGCTACTGATGGCTGTTCCATAAGTGTGTGAATGTGTGTGAATAGATGAATGCTGACTTGTGTTGTAAAGCGCTGTGAGAAATTCAAAGATAATAAAGTGCTTTAAAAATGCAGCACATTTACCATATCATTTGTCTCTCATGCTGGACTTTTGCCCAAGAAGAATTAAATTTCAAAACAAAATATTACCATTGCTACTGCCTGAAGAATAAAGCTATGCTGATGTCATTACTGCAGTACCACCTGAACTTAAAGCAGGTGTTATGGTCCTGAGGTCAGACAGAGCAAACAAAGGTTTGATTTAGTACTACACTAAGGGTGACATCTAGTGGTCATGTTGGTTTGATACATTCATTTAAAGAGGGCAAGACTTAGGTTTGCCTGAAACTGGACTGGATCCTTCAAGTGACATCATGTGCGCTACATTTGGACCAGAATTTTAAAAAAACAAAAAAAACAACACCCTGACATACAACAGAATTAACACAGGATTGTGAGGAGGTACATACCAAACATTTCACATACTTTGTGGTCAGAATGAGTCTTTCCCTCCAATGTTTCAACATGTAATTTTAAGAAAATCCAGATTTGCTGTAATTTCAAGTCAAATTATACAGTTTCCCTTTCAAGTCTTATATTTATTTGTTTTCAAGATATTTAAATGCAGCTTTTTTTGACACACTTTCATTTCCGCTCACCGCATCAAATTGCAGAAAGAAGTCATCTGGCTTGTCTTCGACTCTGTCTGGGTCGGCGTGGACCTCCACCATTGGGTTGAGGTTCTGTGCTCGCTCCAGAGAGGCCTTGGCTCGATTCTGACCCTGAGCTGTTACCGGAACCAGAAACTGAGCTCGACATGACTCCTCCGACACCTGGTGGACACACAAACATACATATAGAAGGGTGAGGACTGTGTTCCATTTGTTAAATTCATATGCAGGCTCAAACACTCAACATGCAGATTACAGGTCTGTATGGATAGGATTTACACTGTGCACCTATTGGACGTTTATCTACGCAAAAAAAAACGTTCCTATTAGTCAAAACAGATATTTCTCATCACTACACGAGGCCATAGAGGCAAAACACGTGCATGCTAGATTAAAATTTCTCTTAAAACATGATATGAAACAAGAATTAAGCTGTTACAGGAGTGAAATAAATGAAAAAAGCCATTATGCTTCATCAGTGTTGGAAAGCAGTGAAAAACATTGCAGATAGTTACTTTGCTACAGGTACCATCTAGTGGACACACATGGAACAGCAGTTAGGTTGAAGTCTAGTACTCCATCATAGTTATTGGCTAAGAATATAGTACACTTATGTTTATTTGGTGTTTATGTATATCTGGCAGCTGAGAAAAAAATTCTAGATGTAGACTGAAGAACAACTCCACTCCTGAAGGCGACAGTCGTTATCCGACAGTGTACTCAGGAGTCTGACAGAAGGACAGGACGGGACGGGGGAAAAAAGCATTTGGGCATCTGTTCTGTGTGGGTACGATGTGAGGACGTGTACCAGTTCATGATCCAGCATGGTGAGTCCTTTAACACCAGCCAGGATTAAGTTCTTGGCCACTTCTGCTCCCAGACCACCCAAACCTGCCAGGAGCACACGGGACCCTCGCAACCTGCAAAAGGAACAAAGAAACAAATGCAGACAAAACACAAACCCTCCAATCTATACAGGCATCGGTATTCTCAAAGAATACTCTCCGCTCTGCCTACTCCAATAAGCATGTAATTTTTACTGTTCGCGATTAAAAAACAAACACTTGTAAACCGAAAACAACTTGTCAAACCGGCAGAAAGAGTGCGACAACTCAACACGTCCGCTGCATCGATTAGCCTGTCAGGCTAACTGAGCTAACTGACCTCTTCTGGGCGTCGAGACCCCACAGTCGGATCTGGCGGTCGTACTGTGCCGCTTCCTCCTCACTGATGACCGGGTCCTCCTTCTCGATCATACTGATCAATTCAGTTAGCTCTAACGACGAGAAATACGGTGCAAAGTAGACTTTTTTATGCCGCTACCGATGCAGATGTTTCAAATGTCGCGACGGTCCCGCTGAATGGTCGCTGAATGATGACGTTTGCTGAATACATTTTTCTAGCATTGTTAATATAATTGTTATTATTGGGGTTTTTTTTAATCTGTCAATTTATTTTTTTTTTAAAGTTTACCTTGAGTTCCTAACGAAAATGTATTTATTCTGTTGTTGTTGGTTTTGGAGATGAGCTACATTTTTGCAATGGCCCTTTCACTCATTTCATTGTTCATGTGGCCATACAATACGTAGCTAACCTGCATGCTCAGCAATGTAACATAATTTTAAAAATTCTGGTGTTAATCCACAGTTTTTGTTCTGCAATTATTCCCCTTATTACGTAGCCTCAATGGTATCACAAGCGTCAATGATGATTTGTGGGTATTTTTTACCCTGAGTTTGGTCTTTTCTAAACAAATTTAGTATTGAGGAAAAAAACAAAACAATAATATGTATGTTATGAGCATTCTGTATAGTAGGTGCCTTCAAACAACTAACTTCGTAATCGAAGCCTTGTTTGTGGTAAATGGAGCGTCAGCAAATTCATCAGGTGAACTGAATGACTTCTACATTATCTCGAAGATCATAACGCAATTACAGGCAAGCCTTGCATTAATATCCGACAGTATTGTATTATTATTACCAGGGGTAATAATGGGGTGATGCAGAGCTGTAGAGGAGGCCTGTCTAAGTATTAAGGTCGTTTATTGTTTTAGTTTATTTTGTTTCTAAGGCCTATATCCTACAAGAGTCTACATATATCCGTACAATCGACAACTGGTGTCAAATCTGCTGACAATCAGCGATCTTCAGATGAGTCTCATATTACATGAAACATACGTTCTAATGAAAACGTAATTATTAAATACCATGTAATCTGTACTTGATGCACCGGTGCACCTGCGAGTCAAAATCGAGGGTGTAGTTAACCCCCTGTTTTTCCCATTCGGTAATTTCCGTGAGATGCGTACAACAACGTTATTCGTCATGATGTCATGATCGGAGGTACCCGCCCTCTTTCTCCTAGGAGAAGACAGTCGGCCATTTTAAGTTTAACAGTCGTCATTTCACCTCGCTACAGTAGGACGGAGAACGTCAGGACTCACTTTCATCATATTTCTCTTACAACTGTAATGGAGAATTGCCTACTATGAAAAGAAACTCTTCCTAAAATCAAAAACAAGTAGATCCTAGTGAAGTGACGCATAAGCCAGTAGATTCCAGTGTCGAGTTGTAATTTTTTGCACCTCAATGTAACGTTAGCTAACGTTAGAGGAAATGGCTGTGGAAAGCATGACTGTCCATCCTAACTCCCCAACTACCAACCACGAACACAACAGTCTCCTGACTGACGAAAGGTCGAGTAATTCTACAGTCATATTTAAATGAAATTATTTATTTGTCCTGTGCTTTTACACAAAAAGCCCGGGGTTTCTTTTTCTTTTTCTGTCTGAGGGATTAAACTCGCCTTTTCTGGAAAACGAGTACAGAGGTAAAGAACGCCATGTTGATACGACAACGCCAACTGGGAGGCCAAATAACACCTGGAATAACGTTATTCCCTCAATTTTCCTACGTTATCACATTCAGCGATCAATCGACTCAAGTCAACTTGTCTGAAGAAAAAAAGACGAGGTCGAAACAGCTGATCAATCACGCTTTCACCGCAATTGTAACCAATTCAACGATTCCGGAGTATCGTTAATTACCCGCACATTGTTAAGAATAGTTAACTAACTAACGTTAGCGTTAATTGAACTCATTTTGTCGGGCTGACAACTACTATAATGTTGCGGGTACTAACAATTCAAACAAGTTTCTTGTTAACGGCGGGCCTGGTTTAATGCTAACTTAGCAACGTTAGCTTGTTGGCTAACGTGACGAACATACAATTGGCAAGAGAGAGCGGGTAAGCTAATGGCTAATGATTTTTGCTAATAGCAGTTTGCTATTCACTTGACATTGCCAGTCGCAGAATCGTCGAACTAAATATAGCGTTAACTAACTTAATATTCTCAGATCATCTTGACGAATGTTATCGGTTCTTTACGAATTAACGTTACTTGATAATTCTGTATCCAGTTCAAGTCAGAGTTGTTCTTCTAGTAAGTTATTCACACACGAAGTACTTGCTATTGTGAAGCAACTTATTGCTCGGCTATACGCACTAAAATTGGACTCGTGTCGTCTTTTTTTTTTTTTTTAAATCTAAATGACGCTTGTACGAAAACTTTACTTAGCTCCTGAGCACTTTGAAATGATTGGTATTTATTCTCCCAAATTTTTAGATGTTACCTATAATCAAAAATCTTAATGTTTGGTAAGAATCCGTTAATTTGTTTTATAACATGTAAGCTAGATGTTACAGTAGCTGGCTTTTAAACGCGGTTTTGTTGCTTGTTGTAGAAGGATATTTGTCTAACATGATTTTTTTACAGTCGTGCCCTCACTGATTCGTCCCAAACATCCATCAAAGTCCCAAAATGTGCAGAACGTCTGCAAAGCATCCCAGAAGTGTTTCAATTCAAACACAAAGTTCCCTTTTTCCTCAGTCCCCAGTTGGCAAATTTACTGTATTAGCCAGTTGGCCCCAGTTCCAAGTCTCACAGACCCCACTAGTATCCCTAAAGGGTTAGGGAAAACCTTTGAATGGTTTTGAGTGCAAAATGTGAAGAAAACCTGTCACAGTAAGTATTCCCCATTTTAATCATGGCCCTTTGCTTATGGAATAATGAAGTTGTGGACTCATCCACTGAGCTAATAATGTGCCAAAATGCATGGTAAATCCTTTGATTCAGTCATCCTTACTAGATGAGTATCTGGTGCTCTGTTGAACTTTTTCACAGTTATCTGCAAAGAAGGATGTGGGGAGAAATTTTCCAATCAGTTTGGTTTAGTGTTGTTGTTTTTAATTTTGAATCTTCTTTGGCATAGTAAACATGGATGACAGGTACTCAGCAGCCCTGATTTTAATGCACTTAGTTATCATCAGTGTATTGGGTACGGTCTTAATAACTTTTTAAGTATTTGAGTCTGTCCTCTTCACAGGTCTGATAAGCCTGTTTGTGTTGGTGGGCTTAAGGTACATAAACTTTGAAGTTTATGTCGACCTGAAATGTAAATTTCTTGGTTGATCAAAGAGAGGTTTGAATTTTGTTTGAATTAAAAGTTCATCTTCAATATGGACACATTGTTGGCAGCAGGTGATGTGTGTGTAGTATCTCAACAGGCCAGAGAGGCCATCAGCTTCTGCCCATAGTGAATCCAAGCCACTCCCTTTTCACAACAACCTGCTTCCATAATACAGCCAAATCCCTGTGCTATGATGTAGAGCCCTCTATTGTGTCAGGAGAGTTTTCCTTGTGACAGGTCTGTGTGCCCCACTCTGACAGGTTTTGAGTAAGGGCCAGCTTCATTGTACATGCCAATAGTGAGGGATAGGAGTGACTTGGCTGATGAAATGATTCTCCTGTTTGTGGTGATTGCATTAAAAGCTGATAGTTGGTGGAGGACAAAGAACCTGGTAGCAAAGTATGTGAGGAGGAGAATGAAAAATCAACAGTTTCAACATAAGCAGAAATGTACTTATTTGTTTTACCTGATATTGATCTTTTGTATTGAGCCAGTGTTTGCCAAAAACCCTGAATAGTCTTTATATATTCATATTTTCAGGCTGCTTTGCATAGAATGACTGATTGAAAAGATGGTGAAGTCAATTGAAAAATAGTGAAGGTTTCAGAGAGATCTGAGTAAGTTTTGGGTTTTATTGTTGTTTGTGCAAGACCAAACTTTAATGAGTTCAGTTACAAAGAGATTTAGTTGTTTGGGATTATGTTCTATACAAAAATCAGATAATGTTTTTCATGGAGCAAGTTTGGGTTCAAAACCTTGGTCTGTTCTAAAAAAAGAAAAAAAAAGGCTTACTAAATTATCTGGTTATCTTTGCCGTGACTGATGAAAGAAGATATTTTCTGGTCGTTGTTCACCAAATTTATCCAGATAAACAGGTACACTTATATCTACTGAAGCAGGGCCCTGATAGTCTCTGTCTCTGTAGTGGCTTAAGACTCAGCAAAATTACTCTCAAGACTTTCCTAGAATGTTCAAATGTGACAGTTTTGCAAAGTACGTGTGTTAGGTCAGAAAATCCAAAGTTATGTACGCAAGAATTCACTGGTAGCTTTGGTATATGGAAATAGGATTCTGATTTAATCATGGCTGTCTTACTCTGCACATCGACATTTTGTTTTTGACACAGTGAAGATTTGCACAGCTGGTTGTTGTGCTCTCCCTAGAGGACGCTGATATGCTGAGGATGTGGTAGGGTGCAGTGTACACATACAGTGCAGCTGACATTTTCCCTTATATCAGGTCGATGATGTCACCAGTTTGTCTCAGTTCAGTGTATTCTTTTTGTGAACAAAAGCAGTCTTTTGGCAGTAAAGTTTTGTTATGCAGTGGTGAAGTTGGTGAAAAAGTGGAGCAGTGTTCACATCCGCCTGGCTTCTGAGTCAGGGCCCAATTATTCAAACAGTGAGAGTCATATAATGTCTAATGAAATATTTTTCTTCATTGTAACTAAAATTCAGGCCCCTATCCTTTGCAGTTAATCATTTCCCATCCTTGCTTGTAAAATTGGCAGACAAATTTATCACCAGTTCAGGTCAAGACTATGTTTATTTATTAGATGGTTTGGATCTTGTGCTTGGATAAAACTGACGCTAAAAAATACAACACACACAAACACACAGCCCTGCTGCAGTAAGAGGCCTTCATGTGATCCATGTCAATTAGGATCTCATGGTTTTCTCACGTTGCCTCATGTGAGAGTCCTGCCTTGGCAGTTGACCACAGTAACAGCACATAAAGTTGTCACTCCCCCCAGCACACATACACACTAGCCAGGAGTGTTTTCCTTTGTGTTTGCGACCCACTTTAACCCCTCTCTGCCCTTTCATGCCATTTTTAAAAAGAAAAACAAAACTACAAATGATGCTTTTGATGGTACTTGAAAGCTGAACAGAGATTAAACTTTGAATGGTGTGTGACGTGCAGATCAGTATTTTGCCTCTTCATTGAATGTATTGACATTTTCTGTGGCAGCCGTTTTTGGCTGATGACATTAACAACTGCCCTATGTCTGGAGGAATTACTTGCAGTTATTGTGCTGATATTTGTTTGTGTACACTTTTTGAAGGTGTTGCATATGTGAAATAGTGGCATTTGTCTCTTATGTCTTAACCAGTTAAAACAGGCAAACATCTGTGAGAAATGAAAGGCCTGTACACGTGGCAGAGACGCAGAGACACCAAAATAATAATCTCACGTTTTTTGCCCCTTGACTTGAATAAGCAATGGTAATGTACAGTTGGTTTTTTTTAAATCAAACCAGCCTTTGTCCTTCCAACTGTGTGTCAGGTGTTCCCTTAAAATACAAAATACATAACCTTGTAGTGCTCTTTAGTGTCAGAAATCTCCAGAACGGAAATAAATGGGTACTACAAGCAAAGCTTTCAGTGAATTGCAAGTGGGCCTCAGGCCAAATGTTTAAACATAGTTTGATTTTCTTTTATTACCAAAGTATTAAATTTGTTAAAATTATTATTATTAAATATCATTTACTACCAGATTTGTGTTTTTCGGCATAAATCACCCTCAGGGTCTCAGTCAGTGTTAACAGTGATTTAACTGCTTTAATTCTGCATCCTTAAACTAAATACTTAATGTCTAATGGTAGAGTTTTCATCAAGGTTTCCAAGATTCTGTACTTGTTTTTCATTCATCGACGACTGCTGAAACATTCCACTAAATGTTCTTGTTTATTTTTTTCTATGTTGTTTTATATTTTATTTTACATGTGTCATTTTTATTTTTAAGGCTTCAAACTTCAGTGGTAGATGGCAGGCTAATTCATAATCAGTGAGGAGGGTAAATGTGTAACTCCTCTCAATGTGCATTCTTTACATATACAGGCCAGAGGATGGAGAGCTTGAAGAGGGTGAGCTAGAGGACGATGGGGGAGACGTGGAAGAGGAGGAGGTGGGCGGCAGCACGTCTGTAGCAGGAGGAGGCGGAGATGGAGGTGATGAAGCAGGCGGAGTAGGTGAACCAGGAGGGGAAGGGGCTGGGGAAAGGTCTTGGCGAAGTAAGGAGCGCCATGCCAGCAGCAATTCAGATGATGAGCGACACCGTCGCAAAAGGAAGAGGAAGAAAGAGAAGGAGCGAGAAAGGGAGAAGAGGAGGTCCAAGAAAAAACGCAAGTCCAAACACAAAGTAAGAATGTTGACAACTCAACTCATTCATCTGTCTATACCTAAAAAAGGAGAATATGTATCACTGTATCTCTACCAATACCTCTCTCAATGTCTGTGTTTTGCTCTCTCAGCGTCACGCATCCTCTGATGATGACCACTCAGACTATAGTGACGAGTCTGACTACAGTCCCAGTGAGAAGAGAAAGTACAGAGAGTACAGTCCACAGTACGCCTCCTCTGTAAGTTAAAAGGGCTAACCTTTCTTATGCTTGCATTAAAATCTAGACAGAGCATTTTAATCAAATTATTATTTTTTTAAGTAAAATATTTTGGTGTTTTTAATTTGACAATATATCTTTTTGGGGTGCAAAGTAAAATCAAGTCATATGTTTACCTGTCTCTAGTCTCACGGGGGCTATGGTGGCTCAAAAAAAGGCAGCTACATGAAAATGGACAAGCAGAGCTATGGAGGCTATGATGATTATGACGATGACTACGAGGGGGAAGAAGAAGAGGACATGGGGGACGATGAATATGATGACTTCACCAAGGAGCTCAACCAGTACCGCAAAGCTAAGGAGGGAGGAGGCGGCCGCGGCGGCCGAGGTGGGTCCATGGCAGTTTGGTTAAGGATGTTGAAATTGCTAAATAGATTTGAAGTGACCAAACTGGGATATGTGTTGTAGAAAGATCCTCTGTCTTTTCCTAAACTACTTCTTTCCTGTTTTTTTCTGCAGGGGCTAAAGGTCGATTGAAGAACCAGAGAGGTCGTGGAGGAATGAGGGGAGGGAGAAGGGGAAGAGGCAGAGGAAGAGGAGGCCGAGGTGGAGGAGTAAAAATGGGAGGAGACAATGACGATGGAGATGGCTATGGAGATGAGATGGAGGTCAGGTTTAGAATTCAAAATGAAAATTATTTCCCCTTTATTTGGGTCAGAGTCCAGGAAACAAGTTGTTATATTTCTGTTGTATTTTGGAATTCAGGAAAATTAGCTATATCACTGCAAACTGACACTGAGTGATGAGTTATATTCTAAAGTAAAGGAGACGCAAAAGTGACACATGTTAAATCTGCCCTCACAGTATGGAGATGATGATTATGACAACGTAGGGGATGATGACTACGACGACTACTCAAAAGAACTCAATCAGTACAAAAAGTCCAAAGACAGAGGGAGAGGTAAGTTTGGATCTGAGGTAGTTGTCTAGGTTCGTGTGTGTGTGTGCTCCTTCAGAGCAAGTGCAGGCTGTGTTTGTAGCATGTGGAATTTGGGCAACTCCATCCAACAATCTGACTTTGAACCCTGTGACAGACTGTTGCTTAAAAGTTCTCTTACCGTCGTTCTGTCTGTATTTTGTGCATCAGGAGGTAAAGGTGGCCGCGGGCGAGGGAGGGGTAAAGGAGGGCGTGGTATGATCAGAGGAGGAAGGGGTCGAAACCGTGGAAGAGGAAGAGGTGACATGGGGATGGATGATGACAACAATGGAGACATGGACAATGGGGTGAGGCTTTTGCAGTTCTTATGTCCTGATGCTGTAGAGACTTGTGAAATGTGAAAAAAGATCCTTGTTATTTCATCTCTTGTTTGAAACTCTCTCCCTTTCTGTGTATTTGTTGGTTTGTCGGTATGTATTTTAGGACGGAGGAGGTGATGGATCAGGACTCGGAAGGAGGAATCAGAATGAGAAGCACCAGGATAAGAAAGGAAAGGCCATTTGCAAATACTACATTGAAGGGAGATGCACCTGGGTAAGATAGCACAAGTGTTTGCTATTTCATTATTTATCAGGCATTAAAACACAATAATGGAAGATGGGATAAGGTAGGGTTGGGCAACTGGACAAGTTGATTGACTATTGCAGATGGTTTGTTGGAACCGATTATTTGGTCTATTTTTGTCATTTATATTGCTAAATTAAGGTCTGCCTCCTTAACAGTTTTACTTAATAAATAAATAAACCTGTAAGCACCAAAAATAGGAACAGGCAGAGTCTTTGGTTTTCAGACTGACCTGCGCAAAAAAAAAAAAAAATGCTGGTGTGGTGCCAAGGTAATTACCCCTAATAGAAAGTGTGTCGCGGTAGCTTGCATGCATTCAGTGAAGGGAAACCTACATTGCTACAATTCCATGTGACCCAAGTCAATTGAAATAGCAATATGTGGATTATTTAATTCATAATTTTTGATATGTAGTTTTATCAGCAAGGATGCACCGCAACATACTGCTCATCTATCAAAATAAATGCTTATTTACCAGCACACCGCCTGTGGAATGGGGCTCTGTGTGAAAGTTGCCCGAGCAAGTTGACGAGCAGTGCAGCTCCTCCGATCGCCCTGAAGAGCAAAGAATAGTATATACAAAACCCAATTTCAAAAAAGTTGGGATGTTGTCTATAATGTGAATAAAAACAGAAAAAGGTGATTTGCAAATCCTTTTCAACATATATTCAGTTGAGTACAGCACAAAGACAAGAGATTTAATGTTCAGACTGATAAATTTTATAGTTTTTTGGGAATGTACAGACATTCTGGATTTGATGCCTGCAGCACGTTCCAAAAAAGTTGGGACAGGGCAAGAAAAGACTGGAAAAGTTGTGGAATGCTCAAAAAACACTTGGGACATTCCACAGGTAAGTAGATTAATTGGTAACAGTGATGATGCCATGATTGGGTATAAAAGGAGCACTCCTGAAAGGCTCAGTCGTTCACAGCCAACGATGGTGCAAGGTTCTCCTCTTTGTAAAAGACTGCATGGGCAAATAGTCCAACAGTTTATGAACAACATTCCTCAACGTGCAGTTGCAAGGAATTTAGATATTTCACCATCTGCAGTCCATAATATCGTAAAATGATTCAGAGAATATGGAGAAATCTCTGCAAGGGGCACAGCTTAAGCCAACATTGATTGATTGTGACCTTTGACCCCTCAGACGGCACTGCATAAAAAACACTGATTGTTATCAACGCAAAGTTCAAAAGCCAGCATCTGTGATGTTGTGAGGGTGTATTAGTGCCCATGGCATGAGTAACTTGCACATCTGTGAAGGCACCGTTAACACTGAGAGGTACATACAGGTTTTGGAGCAACATACGCTTCCATCCAGACAAAGTCTTTTTCAGGGACATGTCTGCTTATTTCAGCAAGACAATACCAAGCCACATTGTCACATGGATGCCACATGGATTTGCAGTAAAAGCGTACAAGCGTACTAAACTGGCCTGCACACAGTCCAAACCTGTCTCCCACTGAAAACGTATGGCGCATTATGAAGCGCAAAATACAACAATGGAAACCTCGCACTGTTGAGCAACTTTAGATGTACATCAAGCAAGAATGGGAAAGAATTCCACTGTCAGTACTTCAGCAACTAGTGTCTTCAGTCCCCAGGCGCTTACAGAGTGTTAGAAGAAAAGGTGATGCAACACAGTGATAGACATGCTTCTGTCCCTACTTTTTTTGGAATGTGTTGCAGGCATCAAATTCAGAATGTGTGTATATTTCCAAAAAAGCAAAGTTTATCAGTTTGAACATTAAATATCTTGTTTTTGTGCTGTATTCAGTTGAACATAGGTTGAAAAGGCTTTGCAAATCACATTTTTTTGTTTCTATTCACATTTTGCACAACGTCCCTACTTCTTTGGAATTAGAGTTCGTATGTACAATGATTACATATGAGTCCAAAAACTTTTACAAATGTGACGTGCAGCATTTTGTATCAGTAGTTTTCAGGCACAGATTTGCTTCATCTTTGCGCGCTTTATTGCGAGCAGGAAGAACTTGTCTTGTAAGAGAAAAAAACGCTCTAAGTTACATGATAGGACACACTGTGATTCTCTTGGTGTATAAATAGCAGTGACTACATGTGTATGTGCTTGCACACTCCTGCACAAATATATCAGCAAAAGCTGGTTGATGGGCTGACAGTGGCCAGTTGGAAATTTTTAACATATTGCCCAACCCTAATGTTGGAGAGAAGTTAACGTTTTGTTGAAAACTGTATTTAATTCTCTGGTCTGTCCTTTAACCAAACCAGGGTGACCACTGCAACTTCAGCCATGACATTGAGCTGCCCAAGAAGAAGGAGCTGTGCAAGTTCTACATCACTGGATTCTGTGCCAGAGCTGACCACTGTCCCTACATGCATGATATCCTTCACTTTTGACCACACAGGATAGTCTAAATTAGTACAAGGGAATTGTGGATGTATTGATGTGTACCTGTTCCATCTGTCTCGAAATAGAAATGATTTACCGGTACAAGTAAAGTTCAGTCCTGCTAATTGTTTAAATCCCATCATACTAATATAATTTTGATGAAAATATGATAGTTTTGCATTAATCTCAAAATTTGTTTTTGAGATTTAATTTTCTTTATTATTCATGTGTTTGGTTGTGTGTGCTGAAGAATTTTTGTGTGCATTTATGACTGTATGCTTAGGACCTCTCGTCGTTGCCTGTTTACATTTAATGCTCTGTTGTATACCACCATTGACTGTGTACTCTTGACTCCTTTTAACTGGCAGATAGATGCTGAAAGTGAACTGCTTTACGCTCATTCCCCCTTCTGTGCGCTTTTCTGGCTTGTAAGTGTTAATCCTTGACTCATATTCTACGTGAATTTCCGTGTAAGCTGTTCCACACCACAGGGAACTGTGTCAATGGCGATGAATGCATGTTCTCTCATGAAGACCTCAATGATGACACCCAGGAGCTGCTCAACAAGGTAGGATCTTCAGTAACAGTGGAACAGTGTACCCAGCACGAACACACATGCTCTACGGAGATCTACGTAAAAAGAAATAGAGCTCTAAATGCCTTAAGGAAATATTTCAGAGAAACATAATAGCGCTTTGTTTTGTTTTTTTGTGTGTGACCTTGTGTTTCAGATGCTGGCAGAGGATGCAGAGGCTGGAGCTGAGGATGAGAAGGAGGTGGAGGAACTAAAGAAGCAAGGAATCAACCCTCTCCCCAAACCTCCTCCTGGAGTTGGCCTGCTCCCCACCCCTCCTCGGCCTGTTTCTGTAGACACCAACACAGGGACTGGGGAATTTGGTGGTCCTGTGGGTGACTTTGTTCCTGGAGTTCCTGGTCATAACCAGGTGCCCATTCCTATCAAAGTTCCTCCAGGACCAGGACCTGTTCCCGTGCCCAACCCCATTGCTGGACCCCCTGTACATGGCCCCGAAGGGAGTCCATTCCCAGGTGGGCCCTCGTTTCCGAGTGGCCCTCCTCCTCCCCACATGGGCCCCCCACCTCCTTGTGGTGGAGGGGGAGGTGGTGCAGGGAAGAAGATCCCCTCATTGTTTGAGATTAAAGTTCAGCCAACAGGACAGCTTGCTCAGAAACTGGCTGTCAGGTAAGAGAACCCATCATTAGAGCAAAGAGCTGCAATTAACCATTACTTTCATTTACAGATTAAACTGCCAGTTATTTTCCTGATTAATCATTTATTCCATAAAAATGTTTTGGTTTTTTTTAAGTAAGTTAAAATGCTTATCTCAATTTTCCAGTCTAGTGTGATGTCTTCAGATTGCTTCTTTTGTCAAAACAGCTGCCCAAAACACTCCTCATTTATTATCATAAATGACACAGAAATGAAGCAAATCCTCTAATTTGAGAGACTAAACCGCCAGTTCTTTCTTCTTTTTTATTTGAAGAAAGACTAAAACGACACATTTTCTACCAATTGATTAATCCTTGCAGCTCTATGAGAGAATATTTTTGTGTTCACATCTTAAGAAAATATACCTGGTGATTTTATGTAGAGTGACGAAGAGCCCAAAAGTCTAACGTTTGAAACTCCAAATATGAATACACGAAATTTATGGATCCACAGATACTCCATCTTTGAAATGTAGTTTGCAGTAATAACATATTGTTTGTTTTACTCCTCTGGATTTCTTCAGTTTAGATCCACTCTGCGAATCCTAACTCTGTCTCTTCCTTCTCTGTCAGAGGCCAGACTCCCAGTGGCAACCAGGGTCAGACTGCAGCACCTGGACCCCAAGGGGCCCCTGGTGCCCCTCCCACTTGCTTTCCTACCCCCCCAGGCATGATGCCACCTGACATGCAGAACATGGGCCCCAGTCTTGGAATGAATGAGGGGCCCCCCAATATGGGCCCTGGGGGACCACCCATGATGGGAGGATTTGCACCTGGGGAGGGACCTCCACATGGAGCTGCTATGCCTCCAGGTCCTCCTCAAGGTGGGGGAAACTTCTTCAATAACTTCTTCAATCAGCAGGATGGTATGAAGATGGAGGGAGTGGTGCAAGAAGGTGAGAATGAAACTCAAGAAACAAATAGAATAATTACGTTTTGAACTGAAAAAAT
Source organism: Naso thynnoides (assembly GCA_029783665.1). Classification (NCBI taxonomy): domain Eukaryota; kingdom Metazoa; phylum Chordata; class Actinopteri; order Acanthuriformes; family Acanthuridae; genus Naso; species Naso thynnoides. The sequence goes on along the minus strand of JAQLOL010000024.1, from coordinate 28,241,654 downwards.
GAGCAAGAAGTTGCCTTTTTTTAGATTATTTTTGCAAAATTATTATTTCTTTACTGATAAGTGCACTTGCTGTTTCTAACAGGAGACAACTATCAGGGTTTTGCTGGCATGGAGGAGAGAGGAGGAGTAGGGAAATTTGGTAATCAGTCAGGTGGCTCAGAAGGCTCTGCTAATGGAGCATCATCCAGCCAGGGAGGGATATCTGTGCCTGACTTCCTGCCTCCAGCACAGCGCGTCCTGTTCATGAGGATCCAACACAAGCAGCAAGAAGAGGAGGAAAGAGCTCGCAGGATGGCAGAGGGAGGAGCAGAGAAGAGTAGAGACACTGAAGGTAGCAAAAAAGCATCTGCACTTGTTTTTTTCTTAACCTTTGGTCATTCTATTATAATTTTTACCTTTTTTGATTGTGTAGTCTTTTTGTCATTTGTTTACTTTTAAAGACTATTAAGTTATTGGCTATGAACTCCACTGTTACATAAACATAACTCATCTGTCCTCCTTTCCTAGGTGACTCAGGGAACTGGTACTCCAGTGAGGATGAGGATGGCGGTGGTAGTGTGACCTCCATCTTGAAAACGTTGCGTCAGCAGACCCAGGCTCCTCAAAAATCTGACGGTCCTCCGAGTGACCCCCGCCTACAGAAGGCCTCTCCTGCCAGCGCTCCTGCTAGGCCAGCAGACCCACGCTTGGCTCGGGATCCACGCCTGGCACGTGCTGCAGAGTCAGTCCAAGGCTCTGACTCCACCCACTCTATGCCTGCTCCATCCACCTCGGGACCCCCTGCAGACCCCAGATTAGCCCGGCTAACTGCTGCCGCCTCAGCTGGAACCATCTCCCTCTCCCCTCCTGCTCCTAAACCAGAGCCTCCTCTGGTCTACAAGCCCCCACCACTTGTAGCCCCGGCAGCAGATGAGGAAGAGACGGAGCGGGTTCTACGGGATAAGCCGGTGCCGATTCCTCTGGACCCACTCATGGGTATGGCTCTGAGAGACCCACGCTCACAGCTGCAGCAGTTCAGCCACATCAAGAAGGACATTGTTCTCCACATGCCAGCCTTCTCCAAAACCATCACCTGGTCACCTGAAGATCTCCTCCCACTCCCTATCCCTAAACAGGACCTCCTTCCACTACCACCAGGCATCCCCCCTGTTCCCTCCATAGACCCACGCCTGTCCCGCGCTCAGCAGCCGCTTCAGGCATCACTCCCGCACTCTCAGCCCCCCCCCATACAGCCTTCTCCCTCCTTGGACCCTCCTGCTCCCTCTTCCTCTACCTCCTCCCTGCCAGACTTCGAGTTGCTGTCTCGTATTCTGAAGACTGTCAACTCCAGCCCATCCCAGACTCCCTCTCCTCCTCTTTTACCCACTCCTGTTGCCCCTGGGTCACTGCTGGGTCCTCCTCCCCCCATTCCTCCCACTCCTCCAGAGAAGCCTGTTGACCCCCGTGTGGCCCGTAAAGCCCCGACAGACCCCCGTCTCCAGCCTCAGAAGTCAGCTCTGAAGCAGCCATCAGATTCAGCTCCTCCTCCCGTCACCTCTACCTCTCCAGCAACAGCATCTAGCTCCTCTCCTCCTACCATTGCCCCATATGACCCAAGGCTGCTCTCCTCAGGTGGCACAGGCCGCGGTGTGGGAGCTGGGGCACCAGGGGGAGCCAGTGTGCTGAGCTGTATTAGTCTGTATGACCCACGGACCAACAAACCAGGCAGCCCTGGCACCAGCAGTGGTGCTAACAACTCCCCCAACTCAGCCAGCACAGAATCCAAACCCAGTGACCCCTCAACAGGTAAACCCAAGTCCAAGGAACCCCTGTTTGTAAGGAAGTCTGCTTTGGAACAACCAGAGCCAGAAAAAAGTGGAGAGCAAGGAACCGATCGATACAACAGCTATAACAGGCCTCGACCCAAGCCTGCACCCTCGCCTAACTCCACAGCCCAGGGAGGGCCCACTGCAGCCAGTGCAGTGGCAGCTGTAGGTCAGGGTGCTCCTGGAGCTGCTGGTGATCAGGGGCCTGCGGGTGTCCACAATCTACCAGTGTCTTCTCTGTTTGGTGTAGTGAAGCAGGCCTCCAAGCCTGGTGGGACGGGTAGCCCCTTCGGAGGCAACAGCCCAGTGCAGCCCGACCAGGCGGCCACAGATCAGGACAACTCTTCACTGAAAGAGGTTTTCAAAGGCTTTGACCCCACAGCCTCCCCCTTCTGCCAGTAATATCCCCCCTACCCCAAACCCCCATCATGTGGTCGGCCATTGGCTTGTTTTAATATTTCTGGACACTGAATAGATCAGTGAAAGAAAAAAACGCACTGAGGCAACTGCTTTTGCGACTGGTTAAGATGGCAAACATTTGTGAACAAACTGTTGTCACACACCATGTTTTCTGCACACTCTAACACAAAATACACACACACACACACACACGCACACACACACATACACACATACATGCACACTGTACCAGTGTTGCTAATTCAGATTCTATAAAAGACTCTAGGGTAATGGGAAGGGTTTAAAGTTAAATCTCTATTTTAAACAGACATATTGATGTATAAATAAATTAATCCTCTTCATCTCAATGCGTAACAAAAACAGTTATTCAGACAGCAGCAAAAAACACATTTATTTGAAAAGAACATTTTAGCTCAATGTCTTTTTTTTTTATTATTATCAACTTCATTTCAGTTCCTGTGCTCAATTCTTTTGTAAATCTTCTCCCTATCTGTACGCTGTTTGATGAGCTGTCTGAATGTTTTTGGCAGTCAAAGTTGACTAAGGTCTTGGCAACAGATAAAAGATGGGACAGATCTCCATTTTTTCCCAACGAAATATTACTTATTTGTGGTGTTTTGTGATTAAATGAACAGCACTAAGGCAACTCCTTCAAAGCTGTTGCCCGTCAGAAACAAATCAACGTTTATGTCACTGCCATTGCATTCACTGTCCTCTCTAACCCCTGTGGAAACTGTTTAGATTTGTTAAACAGTAACATTTTTTTTTGTTATTGGGATTTACCATGTCACATTTCCTGCAGAAATGATTGCAAATATCTAAACTTAAATCTATATTCTGCTTTTTTAGTATTTATTTTTCTACTTTTTTGCACTGTCAGTTCGTCTCCTCTGAGGGCTGTATTAGTGTTTTTAATGTCTAGCTCCTCCAGCTGTTCATATACTGTTTCACTTCAGGTGTTCAGCTCTTACCCAAAACAGGTAACTTTGCTCTTACAGGAAATCACCTATGACTTTTCAGTCCTGCATCTCTAACCACTAAGTCACTGTTTTTTTTTTCGTTCTTTTTTTAAACATCATTTGTTTCAGTGGTTTGTGAAATTGAAGAGCCCACAATTCTAAATAACTGCTTGTGTAGCTTTAAAGTAACAGAAATGGACAGTAGACCCTGTTTTTTCTTGTTTTTGGTTAACACTTATCTTGAAAATTATTATCTTTTTCACCTTAATTAGAACTGGACACTTAAATTCACTGACTCAGAATTCACCATCTAGCCTTGATCTTTTTGTTGTTTTTCTCTTTAATAACTGTTTTGTTGAGAACAGAAAGTAACAGGACAAGGCTGCAGATTTCTGTGAGTGGTCGATTGAATAAATTTTTTGCAGCCTGACAAGATCATTTATAAGCTTTGGCCTTTAGTGGCGAGTGACAGTGTGACAATCGTAAACTAGACTTTGGACCCAAAATTAAATTAATGCATGGTACTTGCATTGAGCTGTGCAGTTGCTCCCTCTACTGTCAGTCTGAGCTCCGTGCCATTAAATATTAAGTCCAGACTGAACATGGTTCTCTCAGTCAGCAAACAAAGTTCACTCTTCATGGTGGTAATGTTCATTTTGAAAAGATTCACTCGTTTGTAATGTTTAAACATTTTCTTTAGAAACTTCCTAGTTTTAACCCTGTACCTTCAACAGTTAAGGTCAGAAGGTGGTGGAGCTTCTGAATCAGGTCGAAGACAAACATGTCGTTCCTATCCTGCCTGATAAGACAGTGATCTCATTGTCAGGCTTGTATTAAAAGTCTTCAAATGTGGGCTCACCGTGGTGGAGCTTATAGAAGTTTTTGACTTCCAGAAGGTTAAGATTGTACAACATACAGCTGTCAGGATTGTTGACCGTCTTGTGTATAAATGTGGATCATTTTAATTTATTTTTTTATACTTGGGTAAATATACTTCCTCGCTTGACATTTTTGAACTGAATCATTTTATATGTCAGGAACATGTGATTACCACTCACCTCAGTGGGATTTAGGCACCTGGCTACAGTGTGAACAGAGGAGAAAGACATATTTTTTTATTTGGTTTTGTGTATAAAGATTCAAACTAACTAACAAAAAATTTGGCTCCCTCCTGCAAGGTCATGTAAAGTGCGTTAGGAGTTTCAGCTATAGAGAGTGCGAACATTATTGTTTATTTCCTTTATCGCTTTGTTGTTTTATAAGGTTTGTTGTTTTTTTTTTCTCGCCATGTATATTTGACCAGCATCCTGTCTTTGGAGGAGTGGAGTTTTCTAACTGTACACTGTAGGTGAGGTTGTCAGAGTATTTAAATAAAGTTGACACATGATCAACCAGTTAAAACTCTGATGTATGTATTTTTATTACCTCAGTTGGTTAATTTTTCCAGTGTCTGGGTGTTGTGGTTGTAAAACCATTTTGTTACCTTAACAAATAAACCTGGCCCACCCTCGGATGCCATCCTAACTCCAAACACTAAGTTAGGGATTGTACGACAGTTTGCTTCTGAATATCAAGCACCACAGCTTCTCTTGGAAGCTATTTCGTGTCTTACCTTCAGAATCTTTTTACTGATACAGCAGGTTTACAGTAGAAGCAGTTAAAGATATACCATGATGGGGCATCTGGTGGCTCAAGTGGTAGAACAGGTGCCCCATATACAGAGGCAGCAGCTGCCACAGGTTCAGTTCCACCTGTGGCCCTTTGCTGCATGTCATTTCCCCTCTCTCTCTGTCTTATCCAAGAAAGAAAAAGGCCCAAAGGCCCAATGCAGAATGTAAGTGACTGCTTGTGGGTGTTCCCAAGAGAAAAAAAAAAGGTTTTCCATAGCTAATTATTAATAAAAATGTGTATAAAAGTTATCTCAACACTATTTCAATTCATTTTCCGTTAAAAGCATTAAAAAACACAAATTATCGGCTGCTGTCTTGGCTTTCTGACTCGCAGATGTTCGGGTGCGACATTTGATAAAAACATAGCCTCTCTCACTTCCAAAATTTAAAAAACATTTGTTTAACCAACTCAAGGTCAATCCAAACAATTTCCTATTTCATAATATACTGGTATATTGGTCACACTGGTATGTAGGACACACTCCATTTTTAAGATGGGGAAAACAAAGTATAAAAAGTGCATCATATACACTGGATTTTACGGTAACTGCTGCCACGTCTGTCAACACCACAGGCTATGGAACAATAAAATTGATTTTGTCAACTTGTCATTTAAAATATGGATTTTGAGTGGAATTGTGTTCATTTGTCTTGCGTTTTTGAATTTACATTAAGCACACAACCACCAATGCCTATTTTCGGCTTCTTACAGCACCAGACGGGTGGGGTTTAGGAAACAAGGACTTTTTAGGCGTGTTGAGGCTGTGGTCACTGAAGTGACCTTTCTTTCCTGTGACTATTCTAATTTTCTTTCTCTTGCTCTGTTGTTTGTCTGTCCTTTCCCATCTGATCCTGCAGTCAAATCATCAAATCATATTTGAAAATCACCTTTGACCCTCAATCCATTCTAAATCTCCTCATTTGTTACAAGCAGGCGTGTCGCTGTTAGCTTTTCTGACATTGTTCCTTGCTATCTTTAGGCCCCTGATGTTTGAAGCTGTGTGGCTCTCAGCTTGTACTCTTCAGAGTTGGATCAGCACCACAGCAGCATGCAGCCTGTTTCCTGGTGAGCAACAATCATTTAGTGACTCACTTCCTGCTCCCCTCCCATCCTGCAACACTGGCTCCAAGAGGACAAACTATTAATCCAGTACCTCAAAGGTTTCCTGTCTCACATACAAACACACACGCACTGAACTGCCACAACTATCTGGCTGCAAGTTACTTTTTTTTTTTATTAACTTCCAGAGCAGCTTTTCTTCATCATGTATCATGGAAGTATTGGTTCTGTGTGCATGACTACTGTACAAGACGAAGATTGCATTGTCGCTAATTGTAAAAGTGAACAGTCTTTTTAAATCATAGATCCAAACAGACTAGAAGGCTATTAAGAGAATAAATGCCCACTAACATGATCCTGGAATTATTCTGTGATGATTTGTGCCTTGAGACAAGAGGCATTGTAAAGTGTTAAATATCTATCAACCACAGCTAAAGACGGCCATATCAGAGATGCTCAAACCATCACAGCATGCACCCACCTTCACACTACATACAGCTGTAAAGTTACCTCACTCATTGTGCCTGTTTGAAACCTTAACCAGCCCTGAAGTGACAGTGGAAACACCACAGCAATGTGACGTACATTATGGCTTGCTCAACATGGAATTTGTCTGACAGTAAGGGTGTAGTTCTACCCAATGAACTATAAACTCACCTGCAAGTCAGAACAGCTATGAGTGATGCAAGCTGTGGTCATATCAGAGTGGGCCAGTCTAACCACATACTGTACCTGCTGTTTCAATTATTTTGTTCCCACGGTTCCCTGACACAACCACCAAAAAAATCCTGCAGACATTTCTAATTAAGGCAGGTGGATTCCTGTATTGTGTAACCATCAGTTCTATGGAAGTGTGTGTCATGTGAAAAATAGTTTTGCTATAACTTAAAGCTTTCACACAGCACAGTATCACTCTAGAGTATCACTGTATAACACTGTCTGAAGGGCAAGATAGTTTAGATTTTGCACATAAACAAGTAGAAATAGTCTTTTAAATATCCTATTAAAACAGGAAAAACTACTAAGCATATAGCACAAACACGCAGATGTACGTAGTCACATAAAGATAAACCTTTTCATACGCATAAATGATTTCAACTTCTGCACTTTTTGTTGAGACTAAGTCTAAAGCAAACTTGAACAAGTTAGTAATGGGTTCACTTTACAACATACTTCCATGTGCCATCATGATACTTCAGGTTAAAGTTGCTTAATAAATGACTTATGGTGTATTTCTTATGTGTTACATGTGGGAACATTAAGAAATAATTACCATCATTATATAACATTTGAATGTTTGCTATAAACAAATAAGGAAAAACATGCTTCACATTATGAAACAGTTAGTGGAACCTTTGTTGCTTGTACTTCCTCATGTCCTTCCTCATATCTTATTTCCTCCCTACGGCTTTAATAGAAAAATAAAATGGCGTAACAATACCTTTGAAAAAAAGCTTCTGTTTAATATCTTTTTTTTTTTAACTATTGCGACATTCTCTAATAATCCAGTAATCATGTTTCAGTGGTTTATGATACAACATTAAAGTTGGCAATGCAACACATGGTGCAGTGATTTAAACATATTAATGAGCCCGTGTTTTTTTATTTTCCTGCACTTTGTCAGCGTGGGTGTTTTCCCAGAGGTCCCTGAAACACTGACGAGTCGTGTGTTGAATGTATCTTTTATCAGTAATCTGCTTAGATCCCTGTTCAGGGTAGTTACCTGTGCTGAGTGTAAATATAGAAGATCTGATCCTCTTAGAGGATGACTTCAGCTGGGATTTGGAGAGTGACAGCCTGTCAGCAGCAGTGCTGTTTGTGCAGTTGTGGGGACGCCGTGTGTGGACACAAATGTTAATGGCTGGGCCCAGTCTCCATTCAAATGATGTGTTATGTCCCTGGCTGTCTCATTATCCTGGGAATCTCTACGTCTTAGATGTCATAATATTGCAAAAAGTTTCCATGTGTCATGCACTTCACAGATGAAGACACTGAGGTTAAGGAAACAGGGATTAATTCCACCCAGAGGACAAGTGATTACTTTAAAGACCTTCTTTGCTAAAGAAAACAATTAAATAACATTTAATAAAAGCTCAGCTTATGCCATCATTTGCATCAAACTGAAAATGAAATTAAAGAGCACATTGTTTTCCTGGGATAGCTTTCTCTTCGCGGCGCCCGCGCTGTGCAGTCTGGGAGTCTGTCTGTCTGTCTCTGTGCACTGTTTGTCGTAAACGGTTCCAGATAAGACTGTCTGTCGGATGGCTACGTTGTGCGGATGTAAATTCCTGTCTCTGATTCCCTCTCACTCCCTCTCATTATGCTGGAAGACAGTCGAGCTGTGAATTCATTTGAGCTTAACTTCCAGACTGACTTTTCAAATCCTGAGCTGACCAATTTGTGGCCAAATCCAATCACTGGCTCACTAAATTACATCTGATGTTGCTTCTATGCTTCACAATATCAGCACAATATTCAAGCAGTTTTATCATCCTGTTTACTTGCCCAGTGGGAACAGTGTGTGCTGGAGCTGATAAAACGCCACAAGCACCACCATCATTGTGTTGTGTTGGTAT
>JAQLOL010000024.1:28215556-28227892 GCA_029783665.1 Naso thynnoides | reverse complement strand
TGTGTGTGTGTGTGTGTGTGTGTGTGTGTGTGTGTGTGTGTGTGTGTGTGTGTGTGTGTGTGTGTGTGTGTGTTGTTGCTCTTGACAGAATTTATGTAATAGCACTCCACAGCCAGGAAGTAACACTGTGTGTTTGTGTGTGTGTGTTTCTCTGTGAAGTGTTTATGTTAATAGCTCAGTATTTTGAGGCTGGAATGACACATTTACGGTGTCCTGTGTTTTTTTTGCCCCGGTCCTCTTACATCATTCATTGTTTTGCTTTCCAACCACTCAGTAACTCTTCTGGAAAACGCTGGTGGAAAAACTAAGAGCTGAACTGCACTTTCAGCCTCAGTCTGTAAGGAGGCCTAGCAGCATATAAGACATGTTAATTTTCCCTCATTGGTCAATACTGAAAGCTATGAAAATTTACTTACAGCTTACTATAATTTTTTCATCAAAGGACGGTTTTATGTTGCTGTTGTAAAAGAGACACAGATGGAAACTATTTTTGAGGTGATCGAATAATTTTGCTGAAACGATTCATATTTTTGTCAGACACTGTGGCTGAAGATGATTCCCAAAAAATGTTGCACAATCAGACTGAGAAGCATTAGTTTAATACAAAGTCCTTCAAAGCAAGTCTGGCCGCTTAGCGGCCATCTTGCTAACACCTCTTGGCAGTTATTTTAGTTAACAATACCAGATCTCTATCTTAATAAATGGGAAGAGAGCCGTAATTTCATTTTCAATGTTTATTGGGACATTAAAACTGCATATATAGTGACAAAAATGCAGTCAAATCTGATAAAAATCAGTCAAAAAGTTTGGTGACATCACCCACAGATAAGGTTTAAAACTTTTTTTTTCCTCATAAGTTATACTTTACTCACACATTTTAAGGTTTCATGACATCAGCTTCTTTTTCAGCTCAATCCAGAGTGCCAACACAGCATGATATGTTTCCCTGTTCGGTTGCTATACAGCAGATGATTGACTTTTGGGGAAAAGGGACAAGTGTTCAAACAGCCTGAAGCTCTGGCATTACACAATTTTCTATTCTCCTCTCCTATAATATAGCAGCTATGCTGGAATGGACCACAGGACCCTACACAACTCCCTCTACAAACTATCTTATGCTCCAAGTCCTGTGGGTTTATCCTGAACTTAGAAATCTGTTTTAGGTTTGTTTCTTTGTTTATTTGTTTGTTTTTCCAGCGAACACATGGAATTACCAACAAAAGTTGTCACCCTTTTTACCACTGTAACTTTGACCACAACCCACTGCTTTAGAATTGAAACTAAATGATGCACGTCAATGTGTCGCATAAAACAGTCATTTTAGTGAAACTGGGTCATATTTTACAGAGAAAATGTCCTCGGTTTTTTTTTCCCCTGGTGTCCTTTGACTGCTCTGTCTGTCTGCAACCTTTTAATTTTAGTAGAGCTGTCCCCAACAACAACCTGCTGCTGCAGCTGCAGCTTCGGTCTGCAGGCAGCCAACATGTTGCTTTCAGGAACCCCCGTGAATCACAGAGTTGATGCTGAGCAGTCGTAGGACATCAGAGGGAAAACCAGAGGACATTTTCTCCATAAATATAACCCAGTTTCATTAAAACTGCTGTGTTGTATTAACGTGCATTGTTAAGTTTCGCTTTTCGAAACAGTGGGTCACACTCAAAGTTCCATAGTGTTGCTTTAAGTTTGCATTTGTTTTCACTGAGTCTTGTTTATTGGAAATGTTTTTAACTGTGTTTTTCTAATCTCAACATCACTGCAAATGAGGGAAACCTCAGTGATCTTCCAGGCATGAATAAAGATTTTAAAAAAGAATTTTTTTTATCAAGTTTCTAAACTTTGATAGTTCTTTACCCCATGTGATAAATGACTCTTTTTTTCACATTTTTAAAGGAAACTGGAATGTCTCTACAGAACTTGCTCTGCTTGGCTGCCTAATATTGGTCGACATTCATCAGCTGGTTTGTTGTGTTTTTTTAAATAAAGGTATTTTGGAATACAGCCATTTACTCATCAGAAAACCAGTATCTTATGAAGAAGTTCAATTTTAATCCGAAATGTAGGTCAGAAGTCAACAGCAGGGTGGTTCCATGTTGCTGAAAGAGTGCAACGTCCCTGCTGAAGGAAAGCAGCTGGAAACAACTTCCCCTCCTCTGTTAGGTCATCCCTCTGATCAGAGGGCCTCTGTCTCTTTTTTCATGTGTCCCTCTCTGGTAGATTGGAGGTTTGTTTCTCTTTGCCCAAATACAAGCTCTAAACATGAGAAAAATCCTTTAAAAAAATTTTTCTCCTCTCATCTTCTTGACATTTCTGGTTTTCTGCATTTTCTTTTCATGCTGTCCTCTCTCTTCTCTCTTCTCTCTTCTCTCTTCGACCCTGAGACTCTGCAGTTTGCTTCAATCACAGCAAACTAAATGGAAACATATGAAGGCTCATTTACTCACAGATTCCCAGAATTCCTGCATGAGGTCACTCGATGTCTCATTTGTGTGTCGCTCTTGACTTTTGCTGCTCTGAAATGGAAATGCAACCCCACGCTCACCAGAAACCACTCTGGGCTGGATGTGGGCTATGTGGGTCAGGACTGTTGAGGCCAAAGTTGTTTAAGTTGATTTTCAAGTCAGACTGATTTAGACAATGATTCTAGGTTTTATTGTGAAGCAGGGTCTCATCAGGACACTAATCCAGATAAAGAAAAACGTAATGACACAAAATAACAAAAGTCTTTCCCAGAAATGAGTTGCAATGTTTTGTGGACAATCATCACAAAACTTCAGAAAGAGCTTCAATCAACTTATGATTGTTACTCTCACAACGGTAATACACGTGATCAAGTTGCTATTTAGTACACAGTGTGTTCACACTCTTCAGAACTGCTTGTAATCTTAAACATCTTCAGTCCTGCTGGATCTATGAGTTCATCAAAACAACCAAACTAACATATTCTAACCAACATGGTAAATTTAATGGGTGACTGAGTTTTAATCAGCAGGTCAGTAAATGTTCTGGGAAGGAGATTAGATGGGATTCAGCGGCGGAACTTTTGCTTAATCTCGATTGTTTTATTGTGAAATCTTAGAGACTGAGTGTCTCGCAAGGACAAATTAATTCCACCTGGCTGAGAGAGCCTGTTGCATAATAACTTACAATGAGAGAGGACAGATTGGCCCTGGCTGTGGACCAGTCTGCCAGGCTCAGTTTACAGGGCCGAGATGGTGCCATGTTACAAAGAGCCAACCATTATAATCTCTTTCCTTTTTTATGCAATCCTTCCTTTTTTCCCCTCCACATTTTCTTTTCTGCTTCTTTTCTCCTCTTGTTTTTGCACAACTTTTCAGTAACTTTAACAGACCGTGCTTCCACCATCAGTCCTTGTTTAAACTCTGTGAAAACACACGGACACAAACCTCCGCCCCCCACTTTGTCCCCCCAGAGCTGGAGGAACACCAACCTCTCCAAGGGTCTCAGCATGGGGCTTCACCTGGGGGGCTGGAGCCTCGCCATGGGGCTGGCTGGAGTGTGTTTATGTGAGTGTGTTCGAGAGTGGACTCGCCTCATACTGCACCGATTACATCTTGATTTACTTAGATGATGTCATATCTGTGTGCGTGTGTGTATGTCTGTGTGTGTATTTGCACACTGGTCCCTGCTGTGTGATATAACCACATCTTTTAGAGCCTCGGTGTAATTCTCGACTTATCTAGTTTACACATTCCAGTTGGCTTCAAACACTCGGAGAGAGAGTGGTACTGTGAGTGAGAGAGATAAAGAGTGTGTGTTCTCCTCGTGTTTGTCTTGTTTGAAGAAAATTCCACTGGAAACTTTGAGGTTCAACTTTCATGTGCATGTGAAGGAGCCTGAGACCAACATGAACATACAACAGGAATGTTTTGTCTAATAACTGTGACGGAGGCCACGGGCTGAAATGCTTTGGCCTCACAACAAAGTTGTTGATTAATGGAGGTGAAGCTGGAACTCAAAACGCTGAAAGTGACACCTCATGGTGTTTGGAGGCTGTTCTCCCTGTGCGTCCTCGTACTGTGTGATGCTGCTTCAGTGGAAAAGATGCCGTTCTTTATTTGCAGACGAGCACAAGGCACATCAGTGGATGTGTGAGGGGAATGGGTTTAATTTGCCCTGCAGGCATCCCACAGGAGCTGTAAACAAGATGTGCGTGCAGCCTGATCTATGAAAAGCAAACGTCTGCACTCTGCATTTGTGAAATCCTCATTACCTTGCTGTAATTATGCACAGTGCCAAACCTGCTGGGGCTGCTACAGTGTGCCTCCAAACTTAATGCTCCAGCAGCTCTCCACTGAGCCAGCAGTAAAAAATTTTAAGGGCCATTTAAAAGTAATTATTCCTGATAATGCAGAGACTTTATAACTCTGTAGAGAGAATAAGCTTAACATTGTGCTTGACTGACCCAAAACCTGCTGCCGTAGCTGACATTAGCCAAACATTGGACGTTTGAAGCTGCATCTCAAAATTCGCTCTTTGTAAAATCTGTCGTAAAATATACAGCATGCTCATGTTGCACTTCACTTTGATCAACAGCAGAGAGACAAGAAAGGTAGGGGATGATAAAATTGATCTTACACTGAGTGTTGGCGCAGTAGTGGTGATGTTGAGACAAGTTGTTCATCACAATCTTGATTTAAATTGTTATTTTCTGTGAGTCTGAAATATTTGACCCTTCCCTACAGGGTGGCTGACGCTCCGTTCTGTTGCAGACTCACTTTTTTGTTTGCCACCATCATCAAGCATGCAAAATAATGCCCCAAAGTAGCTTTAAAAAGCATTAACATAAGCTGCATCTAAAAGCTTCAGGTGCAGAGGTGACTTTTTAGATGCAGCCTGACAATCATTCTAACTGCAGCCGACTAAAAGTCAACGTAATCCACTGAGATACTTTTCCAGCAAATGGTTTTCTGTCTGAGCAACAGACGAGGAGGTGAGTGACCTGCTCCAGTTTTATATCAGTCATCAGACATCATGACAGTAAAGGAGCCTTCGTCGCCTCCACACCGTCTGTCACAGCAAGAGATCAACAGTAAGACAGCTCTGTGATTGGCTGTGTGAGGAGGACAGGTGGTCAGAAAACCATGACTTATCAGTTTCACTGCAGCAGCATCACAAACGGAAACAAAAAGGGTCAAAGCGACATTTGCGTCGTTGTAACTTTAAAAACGAATTTCTAAAAAGTAAATAAATCTGGTTTGATCTAAAATTATTTCACACCCTTTGACCTTTGATCTTTTTATGGCTTCACACCAGGTGATCAAAGAGACTGCAGAGGGGAGAACTCCTCCATCCTCGGTGCTTCTCTGCAGTTTTTCTCGTCTTTGATGGCGAATTTGATTCATTTCAATATTTTATCTTAACTAACTCTCGTATCAGAGCAGCTCTGATGGTTTAATTATCACAGTCTGATTTAAAGACCCGTTTAATTGGTTATTTATTCTGGCATCTGCCGTGTCAAATTGGTGAGTGACGACCAAAGTCATACCGGAAGCTGGGGAGCTTTTATTTCAACATAAAACCAGAAACCATGTTGTTATTTAAGACATACGCAATAATTCTTTTATTTGTCTCTCATTCGATGGCTTATGTTTTATATTTTGCTTCTCAACCTACTTTTGCTGTAGGACAATTCAAGTTGCAGACAGGGAGCCTAAAGTTTGATTTGACATTTTCCAGCTTCTTAATGAAGTTATTTATAAATGTGACCTGAAGGCTGTTACATGAGCTACTTCCTCTGCTTTCTCATGATGTTTGAAACTTAGGCTACACTTTTCCCACAAAGGCTGTCATATATTTCACAGAAGAGGTGAAAGAAAAGGCCTTATAAAAATGTGCAGACCTTTAAGTTTAAATAATGGGTCTTAATTCTGTTTTTCTTTCTTTTTACCTGTTCTGTCAAAATGTTTTCCCCTATAGATGAACCCAGATCCCCAGACTGTGAACCAGGTCTCCTGTCTCCACTCTCACGTTACAGCGAATAAGAAAAGAGGGCAACTTTAATTTGAAAGTCCCCACCGGACGCACTTTGTGCTCATTCCGGCGCTCCGCCGCAGCTGATCCCTCTGTACTTTCTCCGTCCAGAGCGCTCCAGAGACGGTTTATCCCGCCAGTAAGAGGTTTACCTGCGCTGACGCTGAGGTGTGTCTCTGTGGATCTGACGACAGACTAAAGTGATTTTATTTCCATCAGAGCGACGGAGCAACATTTCATCCTGAAGGTGAATATGTTTGATTTTCGGATGAAATGTGAGGGGTTTTTTTTAGTGGCTTGACTTTTTTTTTCATACCGCGTATAAACGTGGTCGGTGGCCGCTGCCTACCTGTTGAATAGACCTTCTGTTTTCTATTGTGAGGATGACAAAAAGGAGAAAAACGGGAAAATGGGACATTTAGTTTGTCAACATAAAAGCTCGGCAGCGCTGCGTGAGACACTCCCTTTGGTTTCAGCGTGCGCGTTTTGTCAGGGAGGACTGACGTTAGTGTGAGGAGGAAACTATTTGTTTATTTGTTGATTAAACTCAACTTTTCAGACACGCGTGATCACGACTGAAGGGTTTGATGACATATAAGCTGCTGTTGCCGCAGGAACACAAGCGCGCTTGTGTGTTTTCGGAGCGTGGCAGCTCGTAAAGCGACCGCAGCCCTGGAGACTTGATTATGTGAGAAGGTGCATCTGTGAGTGGTCGTGATTGTCGCACAGCTTAGGCTGCGATGGACAATCTCACCAAGTCTGGTTGTGGTGACCTTATTTTTTAAGCAGATGAAAGTGTTGCAGAAGCGGTCAGATGTGGTGCGCGCTGGCGGAGCCTGTGGCGCATGCACCAAAAAAGGGAGGAAAGTTAGAAATGGGAATATTGCACAATGTTAAAACGCAGCAGTGACTCACACTGGGAATTACTTATACCTGTGGCGCTCCGGGAATAAACTCTTGCCTGTTGCAAAGACAGGAGGTCAAGGCACTCGGCAGGGCGCCAGGGTCCTGCTGCTATCTGGCACAAGGTGAGTGTTGAACTGCACACTTGGAACTTTTGGCTTTATGTTAATTCAGGAGGAAGACAATGGAGCAGAAAGAATGAAACGTTAGTAATTTTCTGAAGCAGAATGTAAAGTCCCACGTCTGGTGACAAACATCGAGGTTTGTAAAAAAGGTTAGAGCGTCAATATCGGTCATTTCTCTCCAACCAATCAGAGCCGCAGCTTCATACACACCTGTATTAGCCCGATTGGAAGAAGCTGCGCTGTGATTTTCTGAGTTTAATTAAACTAGAGAGAGATTTTTGCTCCGCTGGTACCAAGCAGTCAGCCAGTGAGAGTATCCAGGAGGACCGAGATGAGTCTGCGCTTACATAACGCACACAGAGGAAGAGGGAGTGAACCAGAGTTTGGCTTTAGACTTCAGCTTTTTCATCTCTTCTCTCCTCGCTTCAGCTGGGTTTGCACTCGGTCGGTGCCCAGTTTTTGTCTTGTTTTTTGGTGCCATTCATGAAGAAAGAAAGAGATGCGATTCAGCTCAGTAAAACCCCCTGTGAGAGATGAATCACTGCTCCAGCTGACTCGGTGAGGAGGCAGTGGATTTCCTCACCAGACTTTTATGAATAGGAACTTATTCATAGTCTCCCTGAAACTTAACAGCGTCGAATATGAGTCAGAAAGAAATAAATTAAATAGCCTACACTTTGGCATCACGACTTTCAACAGAATATAAACATCATAATTTTCAAAAAGGGCAAAAATGTTAAAGGCTTCACTGTAGAAAGCAGCTGTATCCACTGGATGAAGGACAGGTCATCTTCACTGTTTTCTGGTTAAAAAAAACCCAATTACGCATGACGCAAGAGACTGCGGATAACGACAATGAAAGGGGCGGTGCCTCCGTGCGTTCAGGCGTGTTCGTTTCTAATGAGTTTGTCCCAGAAGATGACGGAGACTCGCTGGTGGCTCAGCGAGTCTCTGTCTGCTGGAGACACGCAGCAAATGGAGCCTGAGAGCAGAAACAGATCTCAGATCAGCTTCCAAACTCCAGCTCCAGTGATCAGAGTTCAGACTGCTCTGTGTGTGTGTGTTTCTGTGTTTGTGGGGTACAAAACCTGAATTTTCCCTCTTGGTGTGGGGTCTAACAACCTCTGTGGGGACAAAATGATGGACCCCACAGTTTTAACACTAAATTTTAGGATGAAGACTTAAGTTTAGGGCTAAGGTATGAGTTGAGGTCAGGGTTAGGTTTGACTAAGGCAGAAATTGGTCGGGTTGGGCTGTACAAATGAATGAAAGTTCATGTAAAGGCCCCTCAAAGATAGCTGTGCAAACATGTGTGTGTGTGTTTAGGGAGAAAACAAGGACATTTTTTCTGGTGGTTCAGGCGTTTTAGAGTTTGGGTCACTGATGTTACAGCTGGAGAGAGAGAGAGATTAAACCTGAGAACATTTATGGCTGAGCTGCAGGACAAACAAACACTTAACTGTTGCCTAATTGACTTCTATTTATAGGTGTGTGTGCCTGTGCCTCTAAATAGGGTTTTGATTGACTCTGTTAACTGCTGCATTTAAAATATAAACACTTAAGTCAACCAGAAAAAATTAATAAATAAATAAAAAAAACAGTTTGATTTAGGAATGCATGATATTGGATTTTTTGCTGATATCCGATATGCCAATATTTTATAACTCATTTGGCTGATAATCAATACCAATACATTTGTATACTTTTCCCCGCACCTAAATGCAGAGATCATCAAGTCTTTTCTGTAGTGAATTAACTTACAGTATTATTATGCAAACTCTTACCGTGTTGGCCCACTGGCAAATGCAGGCATGAAACACAAAGCTTAAAACTATGTAATATTTATTCCTTGTGCCGAAGAAGAAAAGTACTTTAACTTGAGTTATGTAGAACATGTCATATTTATTTATGACAATTTCTGCTTTTAAACAAAACAAGATACATCCTACTTCAAACTGGGCGATGCTCTCCCTGAGACAATCAGAACAAAACTCACAACCAGGACAAATTTAACCTGTTTCACAAGAGACAAAATAAGTAAGCATGACGTCTGTCCTCAGGGAACATGTGAAACATGGCACTGACTTAAATCAGGGAAACAGCAGCCTTTTTTTAAAAAATCATTTATTATATTGACAAATATTGGCGTGCTGGTCGATGTCCGATATTTGATTTTAAAGCCAGTTTCTGCCGATACAGATAATGTGCCAATAATATCGTGCGTCCCTAGTTTGATCATATGAAACATCTTCATGAAACTGAGTAACTGAGCCCAGTTGGTATTATGTAATCCTAGCATGGGTGTCTGAGTATCTGTTTACTCGCTGAGTTTCCTCACTGCCCACATTAAGGAACAGCCGTCTCACTCAGATCGAGCTGAAGCCTCGATGGATTATGTCAAATGTTTACCTGCAGTCAACATGCTCACCTTTTTGTTTGAAGCAGGAGATATCAGAGGTGTAAATGTAATTCTGAGCCTGTGCTGCAGTTGTTAGTCATGAATCTGTGGGATGATTCGACATCAGAAGTGATCAGAACATCTAATTGACTGACTGAATGTTTTCCTGTGAGTCTACCAATGAATTAGTCAGTCATCATTTCAGCTCTAAATTCAGTCCTAAAGGAGAAATGACTGACTGTCCTCTTCTAACACACTTGTCTTCAGTAGCTCCGTTGCATGGGATGATGAGTGATGAAGGTGTTTGCTTCCTGGTCCCGCAGATTTCAACAGACTAACGACAGACTAATGATTAAGTCTTCATCAGGAGCTGTTCCTGTAGAGGAGCAGCTCGTCCACAGAGAAACCTCACAGTTCAGCAGGACTCGCTCCTCCCTGCTGAACCAGTTCTGGCTGGTTCGGTTCACTGGTGTTATTTTTATGTGTTTGCGTTGTTGTGGTCATAATTCGGTCACATTTCATGCGCTGGTTGTTTGTGTGATGGAGCAGACAGTGCATGTCCTCTCCTCAATAGATATGAGGGCTTGTAAAGTTGTTTGGTTTATTTGTTTTTATTGATTTTTTCTGCATAAATATATTTGTTATTTTGTTTTTGAGTTCAAATGAGTGTTGAGACTTAATGTCTGTTTCTTTACGACTGTCTCTCAGATCTCATCTCTCATATGTGTGGCTCAGATGTCCTTACAGTCAGACTGTTTTCTTTCTCATTTGTGGTTGTTGGATGTCTGGATGGTGGTGCTGGAACGAGAGAGACAAACGAGTGGAAAACCACAGTAAAGATTTACACATTTAAAAAGTTAGGACGGGACTTATCTGCCCTCAGCTACTCGAGTGCAGTTTTTAACTGACAGTCTGTTATGCTCTGAGAGCTCCTGAGTTTGTCGTGTTTGAAGACAAAACTGAGTTTGGATCAATTTCCTTTAAGCTGTTTTCAAGGTTGTTGTTGTTTTTTTGAATCAATACTACCTTCAGTCCCATACCTTACCCCAACAATGTCTAATTTGAAACAAACCAAAACATTTTCTTCTTTTTACCTGAACATTACCATGCAACAAGTGACACCTAAAGTTAATCTTATGCCGAGTACGAGAGAGTATCCGAGTACATCTGATTAATACTTAAGTACAGCTCAGATGGAAATGTTGTTATTTTTACTTAATGTTTCCCATCTGAAACATTTGATCAGTTGATCAAATATGTTAAATTGTTAAAATCCTTGATTAATTTCAGTCTCGTAGCACATTTGTACGAGTCATTCAAAGTGAGGTTCACTTCTGTCGTCTGTTTTTCACTTGTCTGTATGAATAAAGGGTCTAGTGGCTCTGTGAAGCTGCACAGCGCTGCTTTGAGTAAACGCTAACATCATTAGGTAACATACTTACAGTGACAGTGCTAACCGGGCAGGCGTTATGCAGGTGAATAGTTTAGTGGGTTAGCATGCTGACATTTGCTAATTTACACAAAGTAAAGCTGAGGCTGATGGGATGTTACTAGTGTTGCAGGTCCTGAAATCAAAGACAGACCAAATGAAAACTTGTCGGGAAGATGGTGCGGGATGATCAAAGTTATTGTTACCCTTGACGACTCTTTCCTTTGGACAAATCCAGCCACCGTTTTGTGTGTGCCACCATCTTGGAGCGATGCCCTACCTGCAGTGGCAAGTCTTCAGTGAGTGATTGTCTCCTGACAGTGACAGCGACGTGGGTTGTTGGATTGACAATGTTAGACTTTGGCGTTCAGTTACTGATGAAGGTGTCTTAAATAGATAGTGATCCTAATTTAAAATATTTGACATATTCCACATTTGTGTGTAGGAAGGATAGAGTGAAGGAATAACAGCCCGCATGAACATAGACCACAGTTCAAGTAATGTCACTGTGGAATATGTACTTATGTTAGCTAGCTAGCAGAGTAGCATTTGATCTTACCAAAGAGCTTATGTAGGTAGGATTTTTTTTAAAAAAAAAGGTGTTCATGTATTTGTTAATAGGTATTGAAGAATCGTCTAGCGTGTGATGACCAAAAAAATGCCAACTACAGGTCTCGCCCAGAGGGTTTGAGTTGTGAAGTAAGGCTTTGTGTGTGTTGCATCCAGTTTGTTTCCAAAGTTGAAGTTTTCCACTGATGTTTGAGCCACTGAGAACTGCAGAGGTTCCCCCCGAATTCCCTAGACATCTTTGTCAAAACTGATGTTGCAAAGACTGTAGAGGTGAAAACAGATAAAAGTTTACTTTTTAGGAGAACTTGCATTCAAATACACACAAACTGTGGAGATACACCACAGCAGTAATGGCAGCTACTCAACATCTGGTTATTTCTCAGATTTATGTGTCAAGATTTGTGATGAAAAACAAGAGAAAAAGTCTGAGGATCACAAAAGTCAGTCAGAGTCATCCTCTGACGATCATGAACGTCTGTACAAAGTTTCGTCCCCATCCATTGAGTAGTTTTTGAGATATTTCAGTTTGGACCAAAGTGGTGGACAGACAGATTGACACTGCCAGCCGCAAAAAAGACTGGAAAAAATAAGCACATGGGAGAGGTGAGCCTACAAATCCATGTGAAAAAGATGTATTTTAGTTCAAGCCATGATCTTTTTTCTAAACCTACCAAACTGCAACGGTAAAACAAGTTTTCTGACCTTTTTCAGTGTCGTTTGTAGACGAATACACAACATGTCCGACTTTAAGTAAAAGCTGGAACGGAAATATTTCTTTGGGTTGCCTTTCAGAGGAACTCCACTATCAGTTTGTGTTGTTTTCCAAAGAAGTTTTTGTGAATGAGCAGCAACACACACACCCACACACACACACACACACACACACACACACACACACACACACAGACAGAGACACCAGC
>JAQLOL010000024.1:28189481-28200276 GCA_029783665.1 Naso thynnoides | reverse complement strand
GAAGAGGTCAGTTTAGTAGATGCTGTTAGAGCCGCATTTTACATGTGAAAATAAAAAATGACACAGCTGAGGAAAATCACGGTGGCGACAGTGAGAGTAATGACGTACTCATGCAGAAAAAAAGGGACATTTCATCATGTAGAACTGACAAAATCTCACGACAATGTGTGAGGACTAATAATTTGCATACAAGTCCTTTGGCATTATTGCTGCACCCCAAGGTAACACTACGAATCTCTGTAACGTCAACCAAGCTTTTGGTTTCTTTTAAAGAGGGAATCTTGATCTCAATTCTCAGGGAGAAAAATCGTGATTCACATTTTGGCAAGAATCGTGCAGGCCTACCTCATACCTTAAAAAACTGGAGCATAAACTGTATGTAACACCGTTCTCAGCAGCGTCATAATGCCAAAGAGCCGTTTAGAAAATCACTGAAAGTTTTTGACAAACCTTCTCTCTCCTCTCCTGCAGGAGGACCAGTTGGGTCTTTCTCTGTTGACTCTCGAGCAGCTGGAGTCGGAGGAGATGCTGCAGAAAATCACTCAAATTGCTCATCAGACCTAAAGGTGATATACACTGCATTATTTCATCACCATGGCAACACCATGATGGCGTCAGCAACTGTTACAAAGACACGACTGCTTCGCAACTGCTACAATCCACAAATGCAACTTCACTTGCTAAAACTCCTCCGGTGTTTTAAATGTTACGAGCTCGCCTCATCAGGACGGTGTTGGTATATTTCAGACAGATCAGTTACCGCTAAAACAAAACTAAAACCTGATGAACCATGACAAGTATTTGACATGTTGGCCTGGTCTAATGGTTACAGCAGTGATCTCATGACTGGATTCATTCTGATCTGTGTTTCATAGTTTGACAGTCTGAGGGTTTGTTTTTTTTTCTTTAAGTCTACAAGATACTAGCACCACAGCTCAGTGTAGTTCTGTTTATTCCCCCTTTGCTGAGAGAGAACATCCCATCAGATTCAAATACATACAGGATTTTATGAATAGGATCTGCAGTAGTTTGTGAGAAAATAAAACAATTATCATTTCTGGAAACCTTGACTGATAACCAAGAGTTGTAAGTGTTTTTAGAAACGTTTTGTTTCTACAAGCAGATGTAACAATAAGAAGTTACAAACAGTCCTCAGGTGAGTTTGGCTTTAACTACAGATGAAAGAACTTGGTTCCATCTGTGGCTGTTACCTGAGTCTATGTTGTGTCTGTCATACAGGCAAGATCGCTGTTAGCTTCTTTTGCCACCGCAACTGTACATAGTCACATTTTATACTGAACATTATTTGTGTATCTGTTTTTCCACCAGAAAGTCAGAATATAAACGTTTGTATTTAACTGTTTACTTGCGTGTTTCTTCTTGGGAAAGTGGGGGGCCTCCAATCAAAGGGAAATAACTGGACAAAAATACATTATCAGAAAATTAACATTTTATACAGAAAACCGAAACAGCAAAAAAAACTGCTTGTGAAACCCAAAGCAAGAAAACAGAGTTTAAAAAAACTGCAAACGACACAAACTACAAGTGTCCGAGGATGTTAAAGTCTTAATTTATTTAAGCTCAAGTTTGCAAATATAAAATACAAACATTCATATGTATCAGAATAAACACAGCATATAAAGGAGAAGTTTCTACATTCTTTTATCCTATTTTATAGTTAACAGTCTTACAAATATTTTCATTAACAGACTGAAGCTAATAGTGCGATTCCAGCCCTGACAACGGACAGCAGTAACATCTACTACAGCAAATAGACAATCAGTAGTTCTTCATCATGGAAGGATACACGTTTGAGAAAAAATAAAAAATAAAATAATAGGAGTCCTAAGAACATTTATAAAATAAAGTCAATGGATACATAGATGGTAGATCATCTTCAGGGAGCCATGATTTCCACACAACACTTTACTTTAAACATTCCTGAGTGTTTATTTAAGTCACTTCATGCTCCAGATTTATGGTGTAGAAATATGAAGGGAAAGAAAATTTTTTATCTTGTTCACACATTGTAGTGGTTTTATCACCAATTCTCGAGTTTGACTCTTAAGTAACTGGTTCAATTAATAACAAATAAGGAGCAGAAAGTAATCTACATCAGAGCGTGACTGATTAATCAAGTCATATCAATTAATCAATTGTCATTTTTTCAAATAAAGTAAAAAGTTTTGCTGGTTTAGCCTCTCAAACGTGAGGATTTGCTGCTTTTCTGTGTCTGATAATAAATGAGGACTCTTTGTATTTGGGGCTGTTTGGACAAATGAAGCAATTTAAAGACGTCGTGCTGGACTCTGGGAAACTGAGATGAGCGTTTTTCACAATTTTTGACATTTCATGGAATAAACGATTAATCCATTAATCGTGAAAATAATTGGTAAATTAATCAATAATTAAAATAACTGTTAATTGCAGCCCTAATCTACATATTACTAAAAGAGAGTTAATTTTATAATAATGTTGTTCATTTCAGGCATTTCAGTGAATTAGCATAGATGAAAAATTAGAAGATAAAACAGACACACCTGTGCTTTAAAGTGGTTCCTCATTTGTGCTACATGAAGCTACTTTTACCAACATGGGGCAGATAGACTCAAAACAAACTAACACTCAGATACTTAAACATCTGGCTACTTGTGCATCCCACGCACTTGTCGCCCCGCTCATCCCTTTAGAGCTGAATTTCCATCCATGTAATTACTACAAGTCCAGTATTCAGTCTCCTTGTGTCTCTGCTTTGCACTTCAGCTGCTGGATGTTTTTACTCTCCTCACAGGTAAATCACTAACCTTGCACATCTGTGTTTGGCTCTGGGCAGATTGCGTCTATTTGGCTTGTTTAAGCGTGTTTGCTGCAACATTTTGAACTGACACAGATGCGAACTTTTCCCCTCTTTGTGTATAGCTATTTGTTTCATGTTCAGTTTGCGTGACATCTGTGATACAGCGCCACCTTCAGTGTCTTTGATGCAACAACCTTCAGCCTTATTGAGTGTGCCTGTGAGTTCACGGTATGGCGCCGTCAGTCTAAGGCCAGTTAAAAGTCATCAAAACAACACTGACTCAGGCACACAGCAATTGCTTTGGACATCCAGATAAATTTAAACAATTTCTGAATAGACTGTTAAAAAATAATGCAGCAAAAACATAACTGCCGAATATTGAAACGTGATGAAACTTTAGGAATGTTAATAGAAACGAACTGACTGATTTACCATCACTGATAGTTTGACTTATCAGGAAGATATTAACAACGTGCAAAAATGTCCTCTATTTAGGAAAAACATCTTTAAAGTGACCATGAGGAACTTTCAGTTTTTGTTGATTCCAGTTTTTGTTGATTCCAGTTTTTGTTGATTTTTTGTTGGACAAAAGCGGTACTGACAAGCGCCTACTGTTGAGATCTTTGCTAACTTGTGCCAGGCAGGCAGAACTCGGCATAACACCGGCAACGCCTGCATTTGTTTTGGAAGTGAGTGAAAGAGAGACGGCAGGATGGATGGCGATGAGGTCATGTATTTATATATGACTGAGAAATAAGTTATAATCCAGTTGTATGGCAGTAATGTCACCCGAGACCTGTTACCTCTATTTCTGTAGGCTAACGTCACATGCTAAGGTGCAAACTAACAGCTGTAGGCAGAGAATATAATTACATTATCATCATTGGACACAACAATGAAATTACAAAAAAAATAAAAATTGGGGCATTAATAGTAACTACATAAAAATAATCTAGCTAAGGGTCTCATTTGCTGTTATGGGAAACTTGAAGCCACCAGAGGAATCATGATACTGTTTCATAAATACTTCAAAGTTCCTTGTAGTCACTTTAAATATGGATGCGTTCATTCTGTAGGGCTGGTGCTGGTTGTCTCTTAGCTTTCTCTAAATAAAAACAATGAAATGTTGTTGTTTGATGATGTCGTGAAGTAGTAAGGGAATCATGTTTTGTTTTTTTTTTAATTTATTGTTTCACAGCCTCCATGTCAGATGAAAATCCTGAAGTGACTCAGGCAGAAATGTTCACAGACGAGGTAATGTGCGGAGCTTTGACTGACACTACGTTTAGTCACGTTTGCTGACTTCCCTCCTCACTGATTGCTGTTGCCCCGGAAGTTAGTGACAGGTGACAAAACCAAACTGTTACCTTGTAGAAAGTTATAGATTTTTTTCTGAGTTTGAATGTTTTTGTAGTCATTAGGGGTAATTTATGTATACAACTTAACACATTTATAAGGATACTGTCGTTTTTAGACATTTTGAGGTGGGAATGTTACATATCATATGTGGAAGTTAAAAAAAATAATATTGGTCCTTAATCTGTTGATGTGGAATGTCAAAACTGTAGTGCAAAACAGCTGAAGTAAACACATTTTTACCATTAGCTTTGACATAATGAAAAAATTAAAATGACTTGCGCATATTTCAAGGCAAAACACATTTAAACACATTTAACAGTTTAAACCTCATAGCTTAACGTCTCCCTCATAAACCAAATGTAACATTTACATTTTGACATCATGTTTTGATCATTGTGCAAAAAACTTCCCATCCATGTACTTCTCAAGAGAGAGTTTAGAACATTTTAAAAAGAATTCATACTGTCAATGTGCCCATTTCATTTTGAAAAACTTTAAACCGGAAATGACTCGAAAGGTTTTGTTGTACCTTAAATGACCTGTAATACAGATTAACTTTTGTAACCTGCAAATGGCTGCTCTATGCAAACATAGAAGTTTTGTTTTCTCACAGTGTAAACGCTGGTATTATTTAAAGTAGTCCTGAATGTCTTTTTTGTCAGGACAGAAAAGTTCTGGTGCAAGAGAGATATGTCAGTGTGTAACCCACACTTTGTCTGGACATCTGTTCAGAAAACAACATTCAGTTGTTGTTTCTCTTTTAAATGAAGGAGAATTCATAAAATTGGAAAGTTTAAGTTTTTGACAAAGTCACCAGTTCTGCAAACAGTTTTTCTAAAGGGGAGTCAAAAGTAGGTGCAGGACAGCTGATACGAGCAATCAGTACAGAGCAGTGTGCTTTTTACTCACAACAGTGTGTGTGACTGTCTCTCCAGTTATCTTGAGAGGTGTTGTTAGTAGAAGAGGTGCGTGTGTGTGTGTGTGTGTGTTAGCTGGTCCCACCGAGTGAACCTCGTCTCGTCAGGCTCTGCGTGCTGGAGCTCAGGCCACGAGCATCCGTCAGACGGCTCGACTGAGGAAACAAAACAAAAATGCACAATTCAGGTTTTAAGATTTATGTGACCGTGTGTTACAGCTACAGTCAAAAGATATTTTGACCGACTGATCACATGAACATTCATTCATTTATTCATATTTATAGAATTATTGACCTGTTTAGTTACAGCAGTTGGTTCCATAAGCGTCAATTCAATCATTCTTATAATAGTTTGACTAAAATCCCCAAAAGTTCTAATGAAAGGTGATCTACATTGTGCTGTGCAGAAACACCACAACAATTAGAATTTAGATCCAAATAAATGAACTGAATGAGAAAGTATGAGAGTTGGCACATTTACTGTAAATGTATGTTGTAGCTATTACACTGATTGAATTTCCTCCTCCTCACCTGGGCTCCATCCTGACTGTCTCTGGCTCCAACATTCAACACATTTAAAGAGTTTGCCCTCTTCATCCTGAAAACAGAGCAGAATATCTTCCTCTTATGAGTCTTCATAAGCAAGCATAATATCACTTAAGACAAACAAAACTCCCACTCCTTGGTGTTAACGATCTAAAGACAGAAATTCATTGAGATATGCTCTATTTTTCAGTGCTGCAAATGACTAGGGAAAAAAGTTATAAGGAAGCACATTGGCACAGAATGTTACCCAGCATTCCTATGGGTTGTTTCCTCCACTCCGACTCCTCTCAGCTTGCGGACCAGTTTCTCACTGCTTCTGCGTATCGACTCTCTCAGTTTGGTGAAGGAGCCGCTGCGCTTCAGGTTACTGAGTCCATCCTGTCCGGAGCCGCCGTCCTCGGCGCCGGACCAGCTGGGACGACCGTCACCTGGAGGACGACCAGGAAGAATAACAAACCATCACAAACCAAAATATAAACATACACGATGCAAAAACAAGCTCTGTGTTCATGCATTTCAAAAGTGTATATTGTCACTGTAACACATTAATTATATCCCAGTGCTAACAAACAGTATCAGAAAGGATCATGAAGACTACTTTGGAAGGGTTAGGGTTAGGCGCCCCATATTCAGAGGCTGTGTTCTCACTGCAGCACGGGTTCGATTCCACCTGTGGCCCTTTGCTGCATGTCATTCCCCCTCTCTCTCCCCTGTTTCCTGTCCACTCTTCAGCTGTCCCATCCAAGCAATAAAGGCCCAAAAAGCCCAAAAAATTTGTTTAAAAAAAAAAAAAAAAAAGTACTTTGGAAGAGCAAAAATCACACCAAAGATTCACCACAGTTGTTTTCTTCAGTGCATTTTATTATCATTAACTTCTAACCAGTCACTTAGTGTTTACAACCTTGATTTTCCTTTTCATAGTGTGAGTGAGACTGTAAGCTGCTGCTGTTTTGTACCTTCTACAGATCCAAACTCCTTTTCGTGTGCTCGGGTCAGGATCTCTTTGTAAAGAGCTTCAGCTTGTCTGTATTTCCCCTGCTTAAGATAACATGATGCCTGAGAAAGAACAAAGAAACAGGACGAGTGAACAAATGCAAGAAGAGGTTTGAAAGAAAAGGAAGTCACAAAAAATCGGATAGACTTCCATCAGCAGTTCAGGCATTGTTGTACAGAGGCAAAATAAGAGAGACTGTTCATTGTAATATAGTAAAATTTTAGAATTTTTTCAAGGTTCCATCAGCTTTATGGATTACAAATCTTTACAATATTGATGTAGATCCTACACCACCTTAATGTGAAGTGACAAACTCGGGAAAACAGAGACGAGACTCAGTGGAATGTAAAAATAAAACGGCAATTTTTACAGAAAATACGGAGGTTTCCTCTCACCAGGTTGTTCTTGGTTTTGGCCACGTTGGCGTCATCTGGTCCCAGTTTGCTCTGGTAGATGTGCAGAGCGCGTTCGTAGTACTGCTCCACCTCCTGGTACTTCCCCTGGTTCTGACACAGCAGAGCCAGGTTGTTCAGCTGCTTGGCCACATCTGGATGGTCCGTGCCCAGAACCTGAGGGGATGTTCAGACACCAAATATACTAAGGACGTGCTGTTTGCTTTCATAAACAAAAACATATATAAACATATGGATTTAAATTACACCTAAAAGTCATGTTAGCCTTTGTGAATTGCAAAGTATCATGAGCTCTGTTTTGTTTATTCTTGTTTGTTTAAAAAAAAAATGCACAGGGAACCTTTGTTTTCGTGTTTTTTCACAGAATGTTCATTATACAAAGTGTAAATATTAAAGTTGTGAGGGTGAAGTTCAGATTTGGATTTAGGATGGAAATTTGAATTAGGAATTGATAAATTTAAGTTAAATTTAATTATGTAGCAGCAACAGTTTAGGATTGCATAAACTCTGAGGGTCCTCACAAGTGAGTAATACAGATGTTTGTTTTCTTACTTTCTCTCTGATCTCCAGAGCTCTTTTACACAGCGGCTCTGCTTCTTTGTATTTTCCTCTTTTCCCATAAAGCACTGCCAGGTTGTTGAGCGTTGCTGCCACCTGCACACACACACACACACACACAATGTATTACATTGAGATTAGTCGAAAAGATGTTCCAAAATTTGCTGCCTGTGCCAAATTTTTTTTTTTTTTTAAACTTTACTTGGTCATGAAACAAAAAGGTGACAGAAATTCACGAGAACAAAACAATTTATTCCAGACTGAGGATGGAAGTGTCACAGTTTCAAATCTTCTCATTACAAGATTATTAAAGGAGGGTAACTTACAGCGGGATGGTCCACTCCGAGAGTTTTCTCCCTGATGGCCAGCGCGTCGTTCAGCAGGTTGGCTGCTTCTTTGTATTTGTTCTGATCTCTGCAGAGAAAAAACACCACAGGTCAAACTTTTAACCGTAACCTAGTTTGTTTTATCCTCAGTGATTTGTGCTGTTAACGTTATTTCTTCCAAGTTTGCTTGTTTTTCTTTCTGCCAATTTAATTCTATTATTAATTCTCTTGAGATAATAAAAAGGTGTACTCCAAAAAAAACCAAAACAAAACAAAACAAAGAACTTCTAAAATGCATTACGTACTCAGGCTTTTATGAAGTTGAAAGAAATATTTTTAAGGGACTTATCAATTTCTAAATAGATTCATTGACACCAGAGACGAGTTTTATTCTGCTACCTGTAATCTTTATCTGAGCATCTTAATTTGTTGCCATGGTAACTGGCCTACCTGTACACCAGCGCTAGGATATTCAGCATGGTGGCTACATCTGGGTGGGTGTGGCCTGAGGACTTTTCCAGGTCTTCCAGAGCCTGTTGAGAAATTATTTTAATCCAGAGCCATTTTTAAGATAAAAAAATATTTTCGTCATTTTTCAAAAATGACATTTAACATGCTTGCTATCATGATTGTTGACACGAACTGGGTGTGATGTAGTTCATAGTCAACACAATATCTGCAAGTAGGGCTGCAACTAACGGTCATTTCATTAAGGATTAGTTGCTGATTACTGTCACGATTAATGGATTAATCATTTATTCTATGAAATGTCAAGAAAGTGTGAAAAATGCTCATCTTAATTTCACAGAGCCCAATGTGACGTCTTCAGATGACTTCTTTTGTCCAAACAGCCAAAAATACAAAGACTCCTCATTTGTTATTGTAAATGACACATAAAGCAGCAAATCCTCACATTTAAGAGGCTAAACCAGAAATTCTTTTTACCTATTTATTTGACATACTGCTGAAACAATTAATCAATTATCAAAATAGATGGTGATTAATTTTCCATCAGCTCTACGTGCAAGTGCCAGTCACCTCTGAGGACGGACATGAGAGCTTTGCCTCTTGGTTCTTATGTCCAGAGGTATTGATACAAAGAGCCATATGCTGTACTGACTGTAAAGGCTGACCTCTGTGGGAAACTACATTTTAGGATTTTAACCTCTCTGATGGAGAAGGAGGCAAAGCAAACACGGGCTTCAGATCTTTTTTTTTTTTTTTTGCTCTGGGACCAGAACAGCAACACTCCTCTCACCTGTTTGCAGAGCGGCACGGCGACCTCGTATCGTCCCTGGGATGCGTACTGGATGACCAGGTTGTGTAGCGTTCGAAGGCGGGCGGGAATCTCGTAGCCGCCCTGCTGAGCTGCGGCTGCTGCACTGCTGTGATGAGGCTGGGACACTGACCAGCAACAAATGGACAAATACAACTTTGATACGAGTCTGGACTTTACGGGCGTTTCTCAAGTTTTGAGCCACATTACCAGGCATTTTCGGACCAACCAGTTCTAGGAACTTATTGAAAGGAAGTTTTCACTGGGGAGTTCCTGGGGAACTAATCATCTTTAAGGGCTTTCTTCCGTGATGGCATTCGCACCGCCAATAGCAACCCCCTCAAAGGAAGCAAACTGGCTGGCAGTTGGTATACTAACATCAATTCCACATGACATACAACAACAACAAATTAAGCCTACTGCATTACAGCTCCACGCTTTTGTCTAGCAATGAGCAATAATGCACCATAAAGCTAAACGACGTTAAAACTAAGAAAAGATAAACCACGATCTTGTTACAAGCTCTGGTTTGTATTTGTATTTGTGGTTCCTGCAGTCCAAAAAGGCCTTCGATTTATTTACTTGGACTTTGAAGGATTGCACATAGCTCGGTCTTGTTTGAGCCATTGCCCCTTAAAATTATCTCAATATGTAGCTGAGTAAAATTTCAAACTCTTTAAAAAAGAGCTTCTTTACAAACTCATTTCATAAATTCAACTCTTCACCTGCTTTTAAAGAACAAATGTAGCTGGGTGAGAAAGTCATTTTAAGATCCTTTACTGTCATGTTTTCCTTGCTTGCCTTGGATAGATTTCTCCTCACAGGCCACACACTCCTCACACTGCATGTGATGCAGAAATGTGACATGAGAGCTTGAAATGTCTTTGCTGTGCGTGAAGAGCTGTGACTCAAATTATAAGCGATGAACATAGGAGACTTATTTAACAAGTAGAAAGTCATACTGTTTATCAATTGGACCACTCAACCAATAAAGAGAGGATTTGTAATATATTTAGTCAGATTTCAGTGATACTGATCTCATTATGACTAAATGTAAGACTGTCGTGTTTATGACCTAAATGATTGAAAACAAATTGCACATTACTGCATAATAAACCCGTTTAGCCTTACTCTGTGACTGTTCCTCATCATCGGTGGGGAAGAGGTCGTCCAGAGATTCCTTGGTGGAAGACGTCTCTTTATCATCCTGATGTGAGAAAACACACACTCATTTAGAAGATGACACTGCCAGCTGAAGAGCAACAGTTTATTAGTTAGCAGGATAACAACAGCATGGTACCTTTGTGTGGAGTGATTGCCACCTCAAACCTTACTTACGAGATACTGCAGTTACAGGCCTGCAGGCGAGAATTTATTCATCTGACAGAAAAAGGCTCTATGCCAGATGTGTCAGTTAAAAAAAGGGTTCATGTCAAATAATGTCTTAATGTTGTTTTAGCAGATCTGATTCTTTGTTAGTTGAACATAGGTTTCTGGTGACATAGTGATATCACACTCCTCCAGAAAATACACACACACACACACACACACACACACACACACACACACACACACACAAAGTATTTGTGCCTGTGTGCAGAGTGACGTCT
>JAQLOL010000024.1:28163223-28176763 GCA_029783665.1 Naso thynnoides | reverse complement strand
GTTCTCCTCCTGCACATTTTTTCCCCAAGGTTACAGGGTTTTTTTTGTTTTTTTAAACTTCCATATCATAATGCACCACATGTTTTCCTTGGTACTGTACTACATGTTATTTTCTTTGTAATGTGCAATATTTTTTTTTTCTTTTAAATGAAAGGGTAACACACTTGTATGCAGCTATATATAATGTTAATGTTTGTTCTACATCAATAATCAGTTATATCATCTTATAAACTATGTTTGTTATAAGCTTTGTTACAATGTTCACATTGCAAACTGCTTTTCATTTTGAACTAGGTGTTGAGAAGTTGCTGACAACATGCAATATCACCATTACTTACAACTTCTAACATTTCTATAAAATCAAACATAACATGCAAACATTAAATTGACAGTAAAACATGAAAATAACATAACCTCTGAACACACATTTACCCTGCAAAAGAAAGAATACTAATTATATGTATTACTGTAATAAGAGGATGTCTGTCGTGGACCTTTAACAAACAGAAATTCTGAATGCAAACAGAATATTACTACACTTTGGCACTACTCATTTACTAAGGGAAGAGATGTGAATACTTCTTCAACCACTAAGAAAAAACAAATTATCTTGTCAGAATGACTCCTGTTAGTGTTCAACTGGAAGGTCAAAAGTGATGTATCATCTAACAAGAATGGTGTCAGTGGAAGACTTGTGGCTAGCAAAAAGTCCCTAAGTACACAACATTTAATCTAAGGAAATGTTTTCTACCCTCAAATGATTCACGCGTCCATGAAGTGAAGTCATTTTAAAGTTCTGACTCATGATGTAGTGAAGAAGAAAAGGTGGGCAACAGAAAAGCGAGTGACAGCACCAGGAAGTAACTGTTACTGTCACTAGTGACTGAACTATGATGGAATGCAGAACCAGCACAACCTAATCACAGCACTGATGTCACTCAAATGTTTAACCTGTGATTTGTTTTTCTTTTCAAGATGCAAAGTTTGGCATTTTTCATATAAAAGGGACAAAAAAAGCAACATTTATGACTAACCATATTTTGATGGACTAATTCTGCATACAAAAAGGAAAATCTAGATCCTGTGTGAGAAAGCTTTTTTTCTGGGTTTTTGTTTACACTTGTCTGCTGTAAATGTGGGTACTTGCACAAGATTAAAAAAAAAAATCATACTACTGAACACAGAGTAGCCATATTTGCTGTTGTATTAAATGTTTATTAAACCCATTTCTTAGAACTAAATAACGAGAACAATAATTTCATATTTCCATCAAAAACTTTCGGTTGTTAATATGATGAGCTTATAACAACAAGACGCAAACAGATGTTGACAATGAGGAACATTTCAAATGTGAAATAAAAGGGATCCTATTATTTTGATTTTAGGAATACAGACAAATATGACACAACCACCAAAATGTGGTTAAAATACAAAATAGAGATGATACATTTGAGATCTTTGGCAGTGTGAAAAGGGGGTACAAAATGTATATGTGAGTATGTGTAACATGTAACACAGGGTTAGCTCTGAAGAGCTCAATAAGTCCTGTCTGAGCACAAAGCCGGGGATATAGAACTGTCACTTAATTTCTGCCCTAAGCATCATAGATGCCTGGCATATTTCTAGGTAGGATCATTCTCATAGAAAATACAGATTCACTCAGAAAACTCCAAAGATGTCAGATGACACACAAGTTTTCTTCATCATACTTGTGGTACTTGTGGCATGTTGTGCTCACACTCGTGTGCGGCGGCTCTAGACATAGCCGATTCAGCAGTTCCAGTCACTGTCATCATCATACAGAAAGGTTCAGCAGCTGACAGCATCATTAAATGTCAGCCATAATTCAGTCAGCCTCGTGAAATGTCACCTGCTTTCCTACAACTTTTATGAACCGGGTGATAAAGGACAGTTATACAGACAGTTCTACTTCAAACACAGACTTCGACCTGGTGAGTGAGCTCCATTCACACGAGTTATGCAGTGATACAACCAAAGGCAAGTGTGTGATTGTCTCAGCCTCAGCCTCAGTTTAGTTTAGTTTAGTTTTTTTTTTTTTTTTTTTAGGGAAAAATGAAAGGGTGAACGTTGACTGTTTGGCTGACAGTTATTGAGGAAGACAGACAGGATCAGGACATCTGTGAGACAGATTGCTTCCTCCTCCAACCCTTCCACATCTTTATTAACTTTTTTGAGCTGTATGAAAAAGTCTTCCACAAGCCTGGAGAAGAAAAACGAACGTTAGCAACCACATTAGAAGAGCTGCTATTACTTACTAAAACAGTAATACAGAGTGTAAGGTTAAAAAACACATATTAGAGATGTCTAGCTTGTCCAAAACGCAAAAGTGGACATCTTTCATAGGATCGTCCATTTTTCTAATTTATTTAACGTAAGAGGCACAAAATGCGTAAAGACCAGTTCGACATTTTGTGAAATACACTTACTAGTTTTGTTACTGAAAGTTAGATGAGAAGATTTACACCACTACCTTATCTGTACAGTAAATATGAAGCTTTAATCAGTTATCTTAGCTTAGCTTAGCTTAGCACAAAGACTGGAAACTGTTTGGGACCTAAGTGTTGTAGTCTGACACCTAAAATCTTAAATTGTCATTTATAGGTTTTTGTTTTTCCACAGATTAAACAAAAGGTGGATTTGGTTATGTCCTTGTAGATGGATTTTGTTACCTTTTGTCATAGCCAGGCTAGCACACAGACTTTAGAGTGGTATCAATCATTTCATGCAACTCTCAGAAAGAAAACAAGTGTATTTTCAAAAATGTCAAACTGTTCCGTTTATGGGATCTGAGGCTACAATTCAGCCTATAATAACTTGCACTGACAGGATGTAACAAAAATACGAAACAAATAAGAGCGCCTACCCGCTGTAGCAATGCCTTTGACACTTTGTGTTATACTCGAGGATTTCACAATCGATGAAATACCTGCGGAAAGATGAAACAAGCAATTAGACAACAATTAATATCTCATCACTGCAACATGATTTGATAACTGCTGCTTACGGTTAGAGGCCATGAAGTGACACTGATCAATTTTAAAAGGACATTACAGATAAGTGTTTAGTGTGTTTTTTCATGTGTCACTAAACCTCAGATACTACAAGGACAACTAGCGGTGCAATTGGAGGAATGATGCACTTGATGTTTGTGTTCAAGAAATTCAAAATTACCTGGCCTGAAATATTAAAGTCACAAGGACGCTATCCACTGCTGTGATAATGTGTCCTGGTATGACATGTTTATTTGATTGCATGCTTGTTTATCTGCTGTGCATCCATTCTATGCACCTTTTTCGCTGCCTTAGGCCGTTTGTACATCGGCTTCCTACTCAGTACTATCTTATTTAATATTCACCACACATGATAACGACCTTGAACTTTACATGCACTGCATCTCATATGAGTAAGTTTTAATGAAACACCATAGGAGTGATGACATTCTCTTTCTAATCATCCCTCTTTCTCTGACTGCCTCCCTTTATGTCTGTTTGAGTCAATCTTATAATCATCATCCATCATATCTAGGAAACATATTCCTCAGTGGGTGATCTTTTTGCTCTATTTTCATCGATCCCCCTGTTATTTAGTCCAAACCTTGTTGTACGACAGCTCCGCAGTCTGGGTCCTGAGCAACCTGCAGCAGGATCTCTTCCACGTCGCGGTTCTTCCCCGGAGGATCGACCAGCTTTGTGATTTTTTGCTGCAGGGTGCGAGGCAATGCCATCAGCTGGATAAACTGTCCCTCTGGGCTTTTGTCAACCTGTAGGCACACAAACAACATTTAATAAATAACAGATACAAACAGTACACTGAATACAAGCAGCTGCACCAACTATCACATCCACATGTCTCATCTGAGTTTTTGGACACAATATAAACCAATAAAAAATTGCATTGTTATTTGCCATTTTTGTTTATCAATAGTTTCACCGGGAATTTTTTCTACACCTCCTAAATTTTACTGTTTGTACATACTAAATAAATTAATTATTTATTAACATAAATACAAAAAATATACATTTTTAACGAAAATACATTGGACACTTTTCTTCTCAATGCTTTTTTTAAAAGATTTTTTTGGGGCTTTTGTGTCTTTATATATAGGACAGCTGAAGAGTGGACAGGAAACAGGGCAGAGAGAGGGGGAATGACACGCAGCAAAGGACCACAGGTGGAATCGAACCCGGGTTCGCTGCGCGAGGACACAGCCTCTGTATATGGGGCGCCCCTCAACTAACAGTCTTTTGCAGAAGATGCAAAGTGATCCTGAAATATTAAATGTACTATATGAAACACTTGAGCACCGATTATGGTGAAATATATGCAGGTCAGATTAGTCACGTGCTTTGTATGTACACGGTTACTGCGGAAATACAAGAGTAGATGTAGAATGAAAGCATTTACAGAAAAACATTTAAGTTTTTTTATACTGTGATTTGAACCCAGGCTGCCTGAGTGAATACTAGGAATCCTAACCACTAGACCATATGGGACCTGTACAATATACACACTATGGGTGGGAATGGCAGGGTTACTCACTATAAAATACATGGTACATGACTCAAGACAACGATAATATTATGATACAACAATTCTGCAATAAATGATATAGTGTAAGACAATCTTATAAGGATACATCAAGATATCTGTCTGTCTTCACTGAAGAATATAAAATGCATACATTACATATGTGAATTAAAAATGTTTTGTTTGTCCCATTGGCGTTGTAAAAGCCAAAGTGGGTGGCACAAATCTTAACCTTAAAATCTTTTTTTCTTTCTTTTTTTCACACTGTCTGACATTATCGTGCCGTCAACTTATTTTTCGGCCAATTTATTTCCACTCCAGTTGCTTACATTCATGTCATCGTGCCTCAGCAAGAAGACATGAAGCAGTGATGCTGGCGAGTCCAACTGGCAGGGAAATATGTTTCCAGCGCCATGCTGTTTTAATTAAAATAATGATATTTGGCACTAGTGATTTTATTATTGTATCTTATATGTCAGGATGACAATATATTGCCATATTCATATTTTTCCCCACCCCTAATACATACTGTACTTACTACTTCATATTTTGACCCATCAATTATAATTAGGTCAGTCATTGGAAGCAGATTTGACCACATTCTTTGAGCAAAGAGTTAAAGTCAGGAATTGTACAGTAACTGGGGCATATAGAGTCTTTAAATACAAAAAAACTATGAAAAAGTGAGGGAAGCACAGGACACACACATGCACTCACGATGAGCTGAGAAAGCTGTTGTGTTGTGGTGATGCATCACGACGACATTTTACACAAGCAGCAGTAACATGCACACGTCACGCAAAGTGGTGGGTGAGAGGGCTGCAGCTAAATGTATTCCAACATTACGCTTGTGTCATCTGAGACAAAGTGGTTATTTTACAGGCACAAGGGCGGTCGCTCTGCTTCACTGACGCAACGGGATTGTAGGGATCGCATATGTGCAGACACTTAATGAACAAACCACCAGAGCCACCTGCTCTTTGTAAACTGATCTGGTAAAAGTAGGTGAAAAATGTGATCCCTTATCAACATAAAGCTGCACACTGTCACCTTTTCCTGGACAAACAGCAATGACGATACATTAAATATGAAGTATATTTAATAAACAAATATTATTTATATTTTTAAAAATCTTGATCTTTTTTAAAATTTATGTAAGTGTTTGTTTTTATTTTTTGATGGCTGGGATAGGGGTGAAGGAACTGAGAAAACGCCTTCACTGCAAAGACTGTATGAATTTATATTCAACTCAGTGCATTTACGACATGTGCATGCATCTATATCATGAATGCATGAGGATGCACAAGCTTCTGTGTCCTCCAGTCCCCCACCATTCTGTCCTGCAACTGCTGTCAAGCAGCTAGGAGCAGCCAGAAAATGAAAGGTTGGACCGAGCAGCTGCAGCTGTTGCCTTGTCTCTCATCTCGAGTGTTCTGTGATGTTCATTCTTGCCTTTTAGAAACTCACCAGGGCCCAGAAGACCCCCTGTGACCAATGACATGAATGGACCCTGAGACTAGTCAGCCAATCCAGGCAGGGATCTGGGTATAAAAGCTTAAGCCCTTCAAGTGGAAGAGTTGGGCAACCCCTTCATTTGGTGAACAGGATCTGATCCCGGGATCTGTTACCTCTTTCTTTTCTCCTAAACAGGTAAAAATAGCAAAACAATGCTTCTTTTTGATAAATCCATTGGAATGATTTGGGAGATTTTCTTCGTATGTAAGCATGGACAAAAACCTTTCGCTGCCTGAACAATTTTCAGCCAGATCAGTCAGACAGATTCCTCGGTTGATGAACTCCGGAGCCATGAAAACTTCTTCTTGTCTTGAATTTTTGTTTGGATTCCTCTCAAACCTTGCATATATTTTTGGAAACTTCTGAAAAACTTATGTGATCATTCTAAAAGTGAACATTGAAGTGAAATTTTCCTTTGAAAAACTTACTGCTCTTAGTTTCTTTGGCAGCGCTGGTCTGCTGATGAAAGGATAGTAAATTCACAGCAGTTTAGTGTTACTTAAACAACTGTGACCATCAATCAGCTGTTGCTGATGTTAGCAGGACAGGCTTGAAGTGGGAGTTTTAATAGTTTAGGAGTGTCTGATTTGGTCATGGAACATGTGGAGACATCGAAGAGGCATGTAAGCTTTGACCTTTGAGTGTACCAGGTGTCATCGGTCAACTATACCTAATGCAGCAGATGCAGTTCTGACCTCTGCATGCACGGGGAGAGAAAGAGGCAGAGAGATCGGCATGTAAAAAGATTTAGAATGATGACTATGAAGGCAACTATGAAACTATTCTTGACCCCACATGTCAAAACTGACTGATTCTGCAGCTGCAGTTTTGTAGTTCCTGCTTCTGTCTTTAGAAATTTGTATCAAAGTAAATTCTGTTTAAGTAAAAAATCATTAAATTCCATATCCTTGATATGTGAGCAATATACAAACTTCAAAAAAATATAAATTTCTGACAGAGGCTTTCCCCTATAATGTTTAATTGCTCCTGGTCCGAAAAAGTACTTTCTCTGCTACCCATGCATCAGCTCGGCCACTGAGTTTGCTTTAGTCTGGGGCTGAATGAAGTGAGAGGAGAGGAAACCATTTATCATAATCTGTTGGAAACTGTGGCTCCCTGCAGAGATGGGAGGGGGGTGCAGTAAATGAGACGGCAGCAGCCACACTATTTATAATCAAGGGGAGGGGAAGACAGGTGGTGAGACA
This sequence comes from Naso thynnoides, assembly GCA_029783665.1. Classification (NCBI taxonomy): domain Eukaryota; kingdom Metazoa; phylum Chordata; class Actinopteri; order Acanthuriformes; family Acanthuridae; genus Naso; species Naso thynnoides. The sequence continues at coordinate 28,169,495 of JAQLOL010000024.1, read as the reverse complement.
GAGAGACGGGCAGGAAAGCAGAGAAAAAAAAGTCATGAAGACAGCACAGCTGACAGACGGAGAGAAAGAGTCAGTAAAAGAAAAGAAAAGAGTCAAACAGAGAGACAGACATCATGAGAAGGTGTCTCCTCTTCACCAGAAGACTCATAGACAAGACACTTGAAAAACTTGGAGAAATTCCAGACAAGAAAACTGGTATTCATCATTAAATCATGTGATGGTCACTGCAACAAAAGAAACATAAAATGATCAACACATGTAACTTTTACTTCAGTCTCACCAACTGGGTCTACAAGCGTTGCGGGTTTTGAGAAATAACACCACATCTCCCCTTTTTCTTGTCTCTTTTTAGACGGAGTAAGACTTGCAGCCATGACAAAGAACTGTCACAACGACTACAAGATGAAGTTCTCCCTGGACGAGGAGTACCCCGATCTCTCTCAGCACAACAACCACATGGCCAAGGTACCAACCCTGCTGTAATCTGTGTCTATCCAATCCATGATCACACAAACAAACACACACATCCTTAACCACTCAGCTTACACTGCTTTTTAGAGAAGCATGTCAAGTCATTTAAAACAAAAAACATTTTTTCAATGTTGCTTTAAAAACACAAACTTTTCTGGGAGCTAAAATACTTCACCGTCATGCAGTACTTCTCAAATGACAGAAAATCAAGTGACTGTAAAACTGACCTGCACTGGCTGTCATCTGCTGTAGGCGCTGAACAAGGACATCTACGGCAAGCTGAGGGGCAAGTCCACCCCCAGCGGCTTCACCCTGGATGATGTCATCCAGACAGGTGTTGACAACCCTGGTAAGAAGGAGCAAGTCATGAGCACAGGAAATAACACACACACACACACAAAGATAAGGTTGAAGGAGATGTAAATGAACTGACTCAAACACCAACCACTTCTAAAAGTCACACAGGAGTTTTTATCAAATTTTTTATGTCCTGGAATTTCTTGTTATACAGTAGTGACAAGAGAACAAGACAATAGAATCTCATAACAACCTCATACCAAGAGAACCTCAAAACTAATGCAAGAGCAATGTGCAAGACACAAAAACACTCTGTTAGTAACCAACACAAACATACATACATACATACTTGAAAAATCTTCAAAGTTAAACTAAGAAGAAATGCTACTAACTTCCTCATCCTCCCTGTCATCCCCAAGGACACCCCTTCATTATGACTGTGGGTTGTGTTGCTGGTGATGAGGAGTCTTATGAAGTCTTCAAGGATCTGCTTGACCCCATCATCTCAGACCGTCATGGTGGATACAAGCCCACTGACAAGCACAAGACTGACCTGAACTTCGAGAACCTGAAGGTGGGGAGCCAAGACATGAAGATATGCATGAAAGTGTTCTTGTAGATCAGCACATCTCGATAATGTGTCTGTTTTGTGTCTCCCTCTCTCTCAGGGTGGTGATGATCTGGACCCCAACTATGTGCTGTCCAGCCGTGTTCGTACCGGCCGCAGCATCAAAGGATTCACCCTGCCCCCCCACAACAGCCGTGGAGAGCGCAGAGCCATTGAGAAGATGTCCATTGAGGGTGAATGTCAAACTAATGACAATAAGGCCAATCTATGAGTCTAATGCGAGTATTTGTATGCATAACACAATGGTCAAAGACTGACCCGTCTTTGTCTTTCTCAGCCCTGGCCAGCCTGGAGGGTGAGTTCAAGGGCAAGTACTACCCCCTGGATGGCATGACTGACGCCGAGCAGGAGCAGCTGATCGCTGATCACTTCCTGTTTGACAAGCCCGTGTCCCCCCTGCTGACCTGTGCTGGTATGGCCCGTGACTGGCCCGACGCCAGAGGCATCTGGTGAGAGACCACCTTAATTTTTCGAGCTAAAGTCTCCCTTCTGTCCTTCCCAAGTCCACCTTTAAAAGTCCACCATCTGTCTCTCTCTCTCACACACAAGCCCTAATATGACAATCTTGATTACTCCTGTTTTCAAACATCTGTCAAGGTGTGTCAGCTGCATCACTCACTGTAAATCCACCACAGTGCAGCTCAGATGATTATACTGTATGGCTCCTTGTGTTAATCCAAGTTAAATGTTTACATTCACACCTCTATAAGTAATTAAAGACACATTTCTACCAAAATGGCACCCTGCATTCACACAGCAATATGATAAATTACTGACTGGTGAACACCCTCTTATGTGTGAATGAAGTAAAACTCAGCTGGATTTTCTTCCTCCAGGCACAACGAGAACAAGACCTTCCTGGTCTGGGTGAACGAGGAGGATCACCTGCGTGTCATCTCCATGCAGAAGGGTGGCAACATGAAGGAGGTCTTCAGACGCTTCTGCGTTGGTCTGCAGAAGGTAACACACAAACACATGCATGCACCATTTCATGTAAACACATGTATGCACATCAGTACGTACAATTCGACTAAGAACAATGAACTCACACAAGATTTTGAACTCCCTGTTTAATTTCTCTCTGCTTTAGTTTGTAAGTAAAGCAAACACAAAATCTTTTCGTGCTTTCATAGCTGGTTTGGTGACATCAGTCTATAGTAATTTTATAATCATCACCCATTATTCATTTCACCTTCCTCCTCGCTGTTTAGATTGAGGCGATCTTCAAGAAGCACAACCGCGGCTTCATGTGGAACGAGCATCTGGGCTACATCCTGACCTGCCCCTCCAACCTGGGAACCGGCCTGCGTGGCGGTGTGCACGTCAAGCTGCCCAAGCTCAGCACACATGCCAAGTTTGAGGAGATCCTGACCAGGCTGCGTCTGCAGAAGCGTGGCACAGGTACTAAAAAAGGAGGAAAGGTTTAATGGATCAGTCTTGAAGCTACTGACAAGTCAGTCACTTCAGAGGAGGCGAAAGAGAGGCACAAAAAGGTGCCACTGTTTTGCGGTCTTGTTTTAGAATAAAGATGGGGAAAATAAGGGATGAGCGTTCTAAAATACATTATTTTGTGTGATTTTATGTTTGTTTATGTTACTATGCAGTATTACTTTCCTCCTTAATGGCCAATTCGCCCCAAAATATCCAGAAAAAGAACATTTCAGGAGGGTGTTTAGTTAAATCGTTATTTTACATGTATAGAACTATTACAGTTTATTGCTACTTCTATTTTTGAACTTTTTGTTTCTAATTATGCAAAAATCCTAAAAAGCCTGAGTTTGTGTATCCATTAGGAAAAGTTTATATGTGGTAGAAAAAACTTTTACCTCTTTTTAGAGAATAACACTACATTTCTCACCTTGTAACGTTTAGTTTGAGAGATGTCACATAATTCTGAGGATGGGTATTTGTCTGCCTACTGCCACTCTAACAGCGGGTTTATCCCTCTGCCCTTCCTCGCCTCTAGGTGGTGTGGACACAGCCTCTGTGGGTGGTGTCTTCGACATCTCCAATGCTGACCGTCTGGGCTCCTCTGAGGTGCAGCAGGTCCAGCTGGTGGTTGATGGTGTCAAGCTGATGGTTGAGATGGAGAAGAAGCTCGAGAAGGGAGAGTCCATTGATGGCATGATCCCCGCCCAGAAGTAAAGTGGACAGACAACCAATGACTTAATGACTGTCTGTGTTTGTTTTTTTATATGATAAAAAATGAACGGGTAGCCTTGTTGTTTTACTGGTTTCAGCCAACTGGCTGCTTTCTGCTTCCTTCTTTCCATCAAGAAGACCCTCGAATTTTCTCTCTGCTCTTCCGTCCTTTCTTCTGTTAACCTCACTAATCTTTTCCATTTCTTTCCTGCTTGTACTTCAGTTCCTTTTTTTTAACATCCTGTCACTTTAATCATCTCTCCCCACTTTCTCTGTAACATCCTGGGATCAATCCAAGCATAGTCTGGTCATGGCTATGTGTACACACCAAAAAAGGATATTTTTTTGGTTGTAAAATATAAATGGACAATTAAATTATGCCCCATGAAACAATCAAACCTTCTCTCTGACGTTTCCTTTGAGTGAAAACACACATGGATCTTTTGCAAGAATTCACAACTGACTGAAAGTGATGTTTGCAGCTGTTGTGCTTCCGTGAACAGATACAGCACTATTTCAAATGTGCACATGTACACAAAAACTTAAAAAACTGGTTTCACTTGACACACACACACAATGCAGAAATTCGGCAATAAGAAAAAAAGAAACTGTTGAGATGTCACAGTGAAGACATTAAATCCATCCCTAAGAAAAAACAAAAAACAATCTGACATAAAATATGAAAGGTTGAAAGTCTTTATTTTTGTGTCACACATTATGTCCTAGGAGACATGCAGGATTGCAGGTCAATCAATTCTGTAATTTCAGCCCATAAGTTAAGTTATGTTGATAACAGCGACAGCTTCAAACGCACTTTACAACAGAACTGTAGCCTTAAAGCATGACTCTAACTGTACAGAACAGGTGCAGAGAGTAAGGCCCAGCTATACTCACACTCTCGTACACACACACTCACACTCTCTCACACACACACACACACACAAAATCTAGCCCTAAATCACAGCTTCACATTTTCAGACAGTGGTAGATACCTGCTGCAGCTGAAACCTCCCATTAAACAGATTATTTCCTGTGGCCCTTACAGCCGTAAAGATCACAAATCTGCTGGATCATCGAACTTTTCCTGTTACGTAGTATCTGTTTTGTTAGATGCTGCATACTTAGAAGTACATACATATATTTGCTTGGCTTTATAGAGTTACAATATAAGTACAACCTTTTGATTCTGGAGTTGTCAGTGTCAATAAATGATCAGTTTAGCACTTGGTGGACTCTTTTGGTAGCCTCGTTTGGAGATGAGCTGTGTTTTTTTTTTTTATGAAAGAAAAGCCATGAACGCATTTTCTTACTCCAGGTAACATTCTCATCCTGAAACTGCCTCGTCTCTACATGTTACATGCTTTTAAATTACAAGTGGATTAACGAGACATCAATCTGGTTAACAGTCATACACCGCTTACAGTAACGAAGGAATCTGACTGGTCAGCAGTCAAACATGTCTCAGCAGTGCTGCAGCCTGACTGGTCAACAAAGGAAAAAGTCTGAAGTTTCTACATGTCAAAAAGTTCGGAAACACATAAAAACTATGTAACACTGGACAAAAGAAAACTGTAAAATCTAACAGAAGTTTATGGAGATAGATCACCATTTTGGATTTTTCTTTTTTTAGATTTAGTACTTCATTTGCACTAAATGACTCTGAGGCATCACGGAAGCCAAACAGCATCTTTCTAGAAACCTGAAGTCATCATCCCGGCAGTTTCACTGTGGGAGGCCAACGATGCCCAAAAAGTGTGAGAAAAGGAAAAGAAAGACATTCAGAATGTCAACAATTCACTTCAGTTGGCTTTACATGTGAAACAATGTGATTTTTAACAATTCACAGAAGAAACACACAGATTAATTTAAAAGTCTGCCAGTGCAGTACAACTCAATTAAGTCTAAAAAGCAACAAAAAAGTGCTCAATGAATTTTACCAACAAATAAGACATAAAAAAAAATTAAAAAGAAGTCAAATAAGGAGCCCTATTAGGTCTTAATCAATGCTTATTCAAGTCTCGATTCTTGGCTTTGTAGCTGTATTGCACTATGTTTGAGGAAAATGATGGCGATATCACTCTGACAGACCGTTACCAGAATAACAAATAAAACTTACCCCTCTATTTACCGGTATGACCTACTGTAATCATGGGTGGAAATAATGTTTTTGGAAGAAAAAAGAAAAAAAAAAACATTCACTGCCTTTACTGGGATTCAAAGCTGAAGAGAAAACTGTGGGGGCTTGACTCTGCAAATGTTTAACAATCAAAAAAAGTTGCCAACAAGTAAAAGCTTTTAAGCCTCATGTTGTTTTTACACTGTCTGCATTGGCCTTTGTGGTTAACGAGGATGTTTATAATTTTTTGTGTAACATCTTGTTAAATTTTCATCACACCAAATGAGAATTTAGACCAATTAAAAAGAGCCAAATCATTTGACCAGATATTAAATGTAATCATCAGTTTGTTTAACCACTTGTGGCGGACATCTAATCATATAAGTTGTCTGGGCACTCAGTCAAAACAGCGATATGTGCTGAAAAAGAGTTTTAATTGTTTGAAAGAGTAGTTAAACTGACTCTATGTACTTGAAGAAACTGTTAAATTGGCACTAAAAACAGTGATTTCTGATTTTTATTTATACACACACATACATACATACATACATACATACATATATATATATATATATATATATATATACATATATATATATATATATATACATATATATA
>JAQLOL010000024.1:28152030-28163123 GCA_029783665.1 Naso thynnoides | reverse complement strand
TGTGATTTGAATTTTTTTTAAAAGTAGAAAGGAACAGAACTCAGAGATAAGTTATTTTTAAGGGGCACAACATAGGCTCAAATGATCAGGTTATCAGGGTCATCAGGCAGCTTTGCTCATCCGGATGCTGCTCACCTGTCAGCTATCGATACACTGAGTGTTCAGTATGAGCAGCAGGCAGAGAGGCAACATTTTACCAGAAAAGTTCAAACAAACATCAAATCTCGACTGAGCAGTGGAATGGGCATTATCAAAAAATGGGCAGAAGGGCTGCGATGCCTCATTCAGTCTGTCACAAGTGTCTGCATTTCTGCATGTCTCCCTCTAGAGGCCAGATGTCAGACTGCGCCCTCACTTCTTAAATATGTGACGTCTGCTTCTTAGAATGACGACAGATGTCAAACTTCTGCCCATAAAAAGCACTAAAGAAAGAAAATAAACTTAATACACAAAAAAATTAACATTTCTTTAAATAGCAGCTCTTTAAAAAGGAATGACAAATATGATACAATAGGAATAACAACAACAAGTTAACCATCTCCATCATTCTCAGCAACACCATCCTTATCATCAAACATGAAAATCATAAAAAACAAACGCACACACACATACACACACACACACAGTCTGACTTCATGGGCTCACATAAAATGAAGGTGATGGCATGTTTTCAAGCAGGGATCATAGGTCACTGACAGCTCCAAGGTCAAAGGTCATCATAAGTTTGCCGATGGTGGTCTATCCATGTCTGTGCATCTGTTTGTCTGGCTGTGATTGGTGGCATCAGAAGAGGAGGGTCTTTGGTGGAGGCAAGGCATCGCTAGCCGCATCAGATGAGGTGGAGCCCAGGGAGGAAGAGGAGGAAAGGAGTTCTGCCTCACTACCCCTCCATTCATCTACTTGTCCTGTCTTTCATCTCTCTGCCCCGCCTCCTGTCGCCCTCAGAGCTCCAGCTCTTTGGACACTTTGGTGGCAATGTCTCTAAAGGCTAACGGTGCCCCCCACAGGCGCTTGAACCTCACACCGCTGCTTTGGCCCAGCCCGCTGGGCAGCTGGCAGACCTCGGCCTCGAAGGCCACGCGGGCACCGGCTGCTCCATGGGTGCAGGAAAGGAGAAAAGGCCCAGCCAGGTGGACCTGGCAGCCGCAACCCTGGGCTGCCTCGCGCAGTGCTAGTACCACCTCGGCCGGGTCACGGGGGCTCCGCACCCTTACATCCCAGCCGCATCGGGGGGTCCGGGGCTCGGCCGCTTTCTGATGCCCAGATAGATGGCGACTGGAAGGGGAGGGAGGGGAGATGCGATGCAGAGGATGGGAGAGGAAATGCAGAGAGATTAAAACGTGGGGAAAGGTGATGTTGATATGGGATGTTTACAGGAGAAGGTGAGGATAGGAAATATTAACATGGCAGGAGGAGAAGAGTGAGGGCAGGAGATTCGACATAAATGTAGGGGAAAAAATGAGCAGATTTAAGGATAAATGGGAATGAATACATCAGTGTTTGAATTGAAGTGAGTTGCATGTATGTGAGATGTGTGATGGCAAGTGAGCGCATGGTTTTGTGAATGTGAACGTATGAGGGGTTAGGGGAGGGGGAGGAGAAGAAAATAGATTAATATCATATATTTTTATACATTACTACACAGCCACCTAGGTCACAAATGGATTAATGCTTATTTTACATTTTAGCAACATATTTTTTTAGATTCTATCCAGTGGCTGAACAAAACCAAAGGGACATGCAACATAAATCCACGGCAAATGCATTGTTTATGAGAGAGGTCTGGCGTCCAGCTGGGATTGATAACACATTTATTTTGTTCTTTGATGCAACTTTGTGATTACATATTATTGATGAACAATAAATAACATACTACACAGATGAATGCATAAAATACTGTGGCTGTTTTTATTTGCTTTTCACTTTGGTCATCTTTTTTTCTAGAACCACACAAACACCAACTGAGGAACTAACACACAAAGATCTTATAAAACCAGCCTTGTGGTGTGGGAGGGCGAAGAGTTTCAGGGACTACGTTGTTTTTACATATAATAAAAATGATGACAATCTCTTTCTTTTCCTTAAATCAAAGGTCAGGGCTCTACCCACGGGGATCATCTACCACAAGGAGCCGTTGCTTAGCATCTACGATCACGCCACAGTCTGAAGGCTGATGTTAGCCTGCTGCTGCTGGTTTACCTGCTGTTTTTAACCTGAGACTGACACTGGGCTGGAGCAGCTGAGGCTAAGAAGAAGTACACAAGACCTTTAGTAACAAACTGAGAAGCTGGAATGATAATTCTGGAAAAATACAGTATAAATATGATGAGAGAACAAGAGATCAGTACCACTATAATTTCAGTTTTAGTGGTGTCACAAGCCTCAGAAGTTATTTTGCTGTGACTGATCGAACATAAAAGATATTTATTTATTTATTTATTTTTAAAGCTTTCGAGAGAATACACTGAGGTTATTGTCCACACGGTGTGCATTCTCTGTAAGACAATTTGAAATCTTGCAATAGCTCAAGTTATATTTTATTTCCTTTGGTACTTATCACACAAAAATGCATTAAAAAAAATTATACATCACACAAAAAAATACTCTTAATGTTTAAAATTGAGTTCTATGCTGGGCCAGTATTCCTGTTCCTTTGTCACAGACTGCATGCAGGTGTGTAACTTGAGCAGAAAATGTGCACTGTAGATTTCTGATGTTTAGGAGGACAAAAAACAATCAGGTCTCAGCCACACCTAAAAGTGAAAACATTTATAGCTGCAGTTTGACCACAGCAGTTCTCTATATCAAACAAAAGTTTTTACCAAAAGCTTTTAAGCTTCTTGTTAAAGGAAAAGAACTTAAAGAGCTACAATTAAATTACCTTCAAAGTATCAGTCCAGCAGCTACTTAAAGAAACAGCTTGAAATTTTGGAAAATATATTGTGTTTCTTGCTGATTGATTCCACTCCAAAATCTTTAAATAGACATGTAGCAGCATGTTAGCTTAGTTTAGCATAGCTGCCAGCTCCTCTAAAGCTCACAAAGTAACAAACTAAATCTTCTATAAAAAAATATGTAAAAATGACAATTTTCTGCTTGAGAGGGGTTATGTGCTGGATTATTTTTTTTAAAACAAAACCCTCCAAATTTAAATGCTAACTATTGTTTTATGTGGAGTGAACAAGATACAGCACAAATGAGAAAGCACATTGCCTAAAATGCTGATTTGGTGCTGCTACATGAAGTTCAAATTTATGTGAAGTTTAAAAGCGTACTCACCTTGTGACCGGAGATCTGCTGATTCTCTCAGGTTCGTCTGTGACCCTCAAGAAGAAGACAAACGTCTGTTAGAAACCAATCAGCTTTTCACACCACCACAGCCCTCCAGCTTACCAACCACTTCCAACAATTCAATGCACCAATAGTGAAATGGCTACGTCAATCAAAACCACGATAACCAGTCACAACACAGGACACAACAAGTCGTCTTCAAAATCACAGATGGATCATCAGCGACCTACACTCACTACACTGGAACACTGGATGGATGTGAAACAACAAAATGTCAAAGTCACCAACAAAACAAGTAAGGGGGATAAACAAATGCAGAGGGAGTGACTCTAGAGCGGAGAGCCTGGCTCGTAATAGACAGTCATGGCTGGACCTGACTCACACAATTACAAATCTTATGCTGTTAGAGCACAAATATGCGTTCAAAGATCTTGTTTTTTAGAAATGCCGTTTTACCGTTGTCTGTGCTCAACACTAACTGCTGCCACAGTTCACGTTCTTATCATTTAAAAAGCAATGCCTTATGATTTAGACAGTATATTATTGCATTTGACACGTCACACTAAGAGGAACAGACATTCAGGGTGTAGCTCACAGTTGCTGTCAGGTGCTCTGGATTAAATCTTCCACAGACACACAACAGGCTGCTAGGCAGTATTGAGTTTGGGGCACTTTCTCTTAACAGCCAGCAGGGGTCACTGTTGCTATTTTCTGTGCATAGACTAAGGGTTTCTTTCCTACTAATCTGGCAACCTGAACTCTAGTCCAACAACTGGGGGAGGCCTGGAGTAGTGAGCGAGGGACTTCATTGATAGATTTGTTTTACTGAAACGAAACCTACTCTAACATCATTTTGGCTCGGTCTGAGGAGCTGATGCAGGCTTTAGATCTAAATAAACTGTGTGTCGAAGCGGTTTGACTGCTGCAGTCTGATGTGTCACCTCTCTAAAATATGTACAGACATCCCTTCTAATCTGCACAGATAATAACTGGGATACGCCTCAGCACTTATGAATGAATGCTCTCCAAGTAATTATCAAGCACATATCTGCAGGGTAATTTTTTGTTGGATTAAGAGCAGCAAAACTCATTTCAGCATGTGAGAGAATAAATGTGGGAAAATTCAGCTCAGTGTTTTGTAAATGAAGAGTAACGAAGGACAGCCTGGACAGATTGCCGTTCACTGTGTGTTAGTATGCGTGAATAAATCAGCAATACACTGTATGTTCAAGAGAATGCAGTCTTTATAAAGACTAGAAGGCCTAAAGAGAGGAAGCAAGACAAAGTAGAGCAGAGAGTGAGAGAGCAGAAGATTTTAAACAGACAGGAATAGTGTTACAGACAGACAGACAGACAGACAAAGAAGCTAGCAGCAGTATAACAGGACAATCTGCTTGTATCTTGAGAGAAAGCTGTGCAAGATCCCTGTTTAAGAGAGGGATAAATCCTGGTTACATAACTAATCCTGATTTAAAACGGCAGTGACGCTGGGTCAGTCAGTCAGGATGACTGGTGCAGGCTGAGATGATTCTTACAAGCATCCTGGAGAGGACTCAGACTGATGCTGACAAAAAATGTGTTTACCAACTCCATCTTTTTTACTAAGACATGAACATATATTAAACCAAAACTGGTCCTTCAAGAATGTAAACCTTTTTTACAGATGATTTTTTGGTATTGCTTTTGCCGTCGCTTCTGCATTGTTAGAAACTGAGACTCAAGAGAATAACAGTTTCTACTTTTAAGGCTGTTTTAAAACTACTTTTGAAGGTCTCACTAAAGAATCTTTAGTCAAAATGGACGTCGTGAGATGCATAAAAGTGTTGCAATGATGTCTCAGTTTGGCCAGTGATACAATGAGAAATATTTGCCTATTAAAGCAAGAGTAATGAAGTTGTTTACCTCACAGACAGTGAATGAACCTCTATCACTTCTACTCTCTCTCGTCCTTTAACTGCTCCCTCTGTATGACACCCATAAAGCACCATCCCCCTCTTTCCAGTCTGTCCTGGATCCCATAGCTCTGCCGCAGGACTGCTGATTTGTTAACAGCACGGGCAAACATATGGTGTTGATTACATGAGTCAGACTAGTACAATTGAATTGAAACCAACTCTCATACTCTACAGAGCACTCAAACACGCACATCTTCTTAGGGTTGTTTGTCCTAAAAACGTGTGTGCATGTGTGTGCAGATAAGCGTACGGACAACAGCTCCGTTTAATGCTAATGTTCAAAACAACCGTCTACTGTTGTTTTTCCAGAAACCTCAACTGTGTTATGTTGTGCTGGAGGCAGGTAGCGCGCTACCTACAGCCTTTAGTGAGCGCTGAAACACAGAGCAAGCAGAGGCACAAACAGCCTAGACAGACAAACATTCAGGCAGACAGCTGCTGATTAGAGTTTAAGTCACATAAACACACTGTTTTGAGATAGAGCTGCTCTATAGGAAGAATCAATCAACTGAGTGAAACTTCCCGGTCCCAGTTGCAGAAACTCAAGGTTTATGGATTTAGGATTGGATTTTTGGTTTAAGAATATCTGATTTAAACTGGAATATAGATGAGTTTCCTCTAAATCCTGGAGTCTCAATTCAAGCATTTAGGCTTCTTATGTTTCCAAAGAGATGCTATGAAGTCTGGGTTTTCTAATCCTGACCAACATTTGACACTTACTGCGGACACAAAACCTACATTTTTGACAACATGGTGGACCTGAGGTGGGATGAATAAGCCGGAATAAGCCACCAAAACTAAATGTGGAAGGCTAGGACACACAACCCCGACACCAACAAAGTTAAAGAAGTTTGTTTTTTGGCACACTAAGCCTTATAATAAGGATATTTACCATCATGTACAATCTAGTAGAAGATGAGAAACTCACCGAATGTTTAGTGGTGTCCTATGAACCAACACAAAAACATGATGTTATACAACGGCATATAACCCAGACATGGCTGTTTGCTTCCTGAAGCAGCTGATCATAAGCCATTGCTTAATATTGTGTTTTAGTGTTGGAACGTGAGAGGACACTACTCAGCATTCGGTGAGCTCCTCACGACATTAAACGATGGCTTATAACCCGCGGAAGCTCTTTCAGCTGCTTCAGAAAACAAACGGCTGTTTTCAGGTTACGAGCCTTTGTTTGATGGCGTGTTTTAGTGTCTGCACATGAGAGAACACCACAAAACATTCGCCAAGTTTCTCGTGTTTTAAAACAAGCTTTTATTGTGTTTTTCCTTTTCAGCTAGCAGTGATGTCAGCAGTGAGCTCGCATTCCCAAGACTACCCTGTCCATCATAATAATGCCGAACACTGCAAATGTTCGCAAATATCCTGATTATAAGGCTTAATGTGCAAAAAAAACAAACTTCTTCTTTAAGACACTGTCTAAAAATTACATTATCTATTCTAAAATAACAGCAAAATAAGTATTAAAGTATGATGCAAAACAGAAGAGAGGTTATGATTATTTATTATTCTTGGTAGTATATTGGCTCACTTATGCCCTACATTAGATAAAGATGTGGACGGAGTCTTCTGTTAGGAGTCTGCCCCAAATTAGTCTAAACTGATGCAACCTGGACCTCGTCAAGTTGCAGAAAATGAACGGATGGATTATCCATCAGAACACTTTCAATCAAGCAAACAAACACTAGGTCTCTTCTTGATGGATCATATGTTTGAAGAGAAACTACCGGAAACCACATTTCATATGACAGTGTTCACAAAAAGGAAGAAAACAAATTTGTATTCCTAAAAGAAAAAGCTGTATTCCAGTTCACACAGACCGACTTTTTGTGGAGCCTGAACCCTGCAGGTTGAATTTAAATCAACCACTGATTGAACTGCTGTCTGCAGAGTAGCTTTGCCTCAGTACGTTTGTATAACTAAACTCCAACCCAGGACGAACAGTGAGTGAGGGGTTGAGGGGATGACAGGGCACTGGCAAGCAGGCAGACAGACAGACAGGCAGAAGCAGCCAGAAAACATGGGAGAGGAAGACTTACTAACTGTTTTTGTCCCCTGTGGGAGGGTGCAGCCCGACATGGACTTGTTTGAGCTCTGACGTTTAGAAGGGTCAAGAGTGACCCTAGGAAAGAGAGGAAGAGAAGGAGATGAAGAGAGGGTGAGAGGAATGGAAAAAGGAAAATTAACAGCAGAGATTTAAGGAGACATTGAATGAAAGAGAAAGTGAGTAAGGGGAAGACATCTGAGATGACATTCAGAGGCACAGAAGTACAAATTTAACTGTTTGCACTGAAGTTCAGGAAAAAGAAGGATAGAAGATTTTAGGTGACTGGCAGGAAAAGCAAAAGTTGAGTTAAAGCAAACGTTAAAGAAACAAACAAACAAACAGATAAAGCAACAATAAGCCACCAAGAAAAAACTGACTGTGAAAGACAGACAGTAAGTGGACCTCATCAGCAGACCTGGGTCAAACAGCGTGCGGTCTGTTCGGACCATCTTTGAGTAGCACTTAGGTGGCTTAACGCGAATCAGAAAAACACTTTCTCACAAAACATTGTGTAAATTTATCTACTTTTAGTTTGGAGTAGACTTTTTTTTCATTTTAAGATTTTTAATGAGACTGGCAATTTATGTTTTGTGCCCTCACCCATTGTAAGCCGGGATTAGCGCTCATGTACAACCGAAAAGGCTACATTTGTTCAGGATTGGATAAACAAATTTTCAATAGCAAACATTGTATGAAGCAGTAGGAATAATGTTGAAACACTATTAGACCCAGGTCTGGGATTAAGGAGGACAAGGTCTGAAGCCTGTAAAGAGTCATTATTAGAGAAGGAAGTCTGGCAGGTTAGTACTTGTCAAGGAGGTGCAAGTGGCAGGAAGGTTAGCTAAATGATCCTTATGTGCTGGTTGTTTAGCAAATGAGTTACATGGTCCAGATACAAGCCTGGAGACCTCCAGGCCTGTACAGGCAGCCTGCTATCACTGCACAACATCTGGATGGTTAGCAGTAATCAGTACACATATTAAGTCCATGCATATTTGCGAATGTGGGATTGAGCAATGAATGTTAAGTTAAAAGTTCATTTGTAATCATTTTTACGATTTCTCTGTCTTCACATTCCTTTTTGTCATGTTTCCTCCACCATCACTCCTCTAAATTAAAAGTAAAACTAATTATTTTTATGCAAACCCGTTAAAGGAGGCCATTACAGAAAACTTCTATCCCTTCCACCCTTTCTCCTTCTCTCAGCTTCTCCTCTTACCTGCGGGTCAGCTTGGAGGTGAGTTTGCTTAGCAGGTTGGTCGTGGCCCGAGTTCTGGCATGAGGCAGTGGGCTGGCATCATGGGACGGCGTTGGGGAAGCTGGAGGAGCATGGGAGGGAGGTCTGCGGTCTCTGATTTGTCCTCCATGGAATGTGCTCCTCACTGTGGATCCCCTGGAGAGGCGGGAGGAGGGCGTGGAGGATGAGGAGGAGGCTCCAGAGGCACCAGCGATGCTGTGGGTTGAGGGGGAGGCAGGGGGAAGGCGGTGGGATAAGGAACTGGAAGAGGGAGAACAAAATACAGTTATGTACTGTTTTTCTAAATAATTACACCTTTAAAACATAGAGGGCAGGTTTAGAAAAAAATGATATTTGCTCAGTCTTGTTTACTTTGTTGCCCAAGAATTGTACTGTTTAATTTAGTTGATGACAATCAAGACCCTTAACAAGTGCATTTGAGAACTGGAGTACTTGCAGAGTCGTAAACTGAGGAAATTTTAAGACTTTTTCACAGACTTTTCAAGAAGTATGAAAAACCCACAGGAAGAACATTTGAGAGAGATAGAGAGTGAAAGAGCTGCGATTATTTTCTAACTTCTGTAAAGTGATCAAAAATGCTTTCTCCCCTCACTGGGACCCTCTCATTTACTGCATGCCCCCCCCCCCACCTGCAGTCCAAATCATTTCTCTTCATCCAGTATTAACACTTTGTCACACCTACACACACAAACACACACCTGACTCTCTGGCCGGCTGGTGGCCTGCGGCTGCTTTTCATAATGCTCCAGAAAACACCCACACACAGGGCGCAAACATGGCACAACCATTACACGGGTTAAGTTGAAGAGCAACCGTTGCAGAGCAA
Organism: Naso thynnoides; assembly: GCA_029783665.1. Classification (NCBI taxonomy): domain Eukaryota; kingdom Metazoa; phylum Chordata; class Actinopteri; order Acanthuriformes; family Acanthuridae; genus Naso; species Naso thynnoides. The sequence goes on along the minus strand of JAQLOL010000024.1, from coordinate 28,153,731 downwards.
AATCATTTTACGTCAATGTGAGCGCCGCACACCGGGGATGGAGGGAGGAGCGGAAACGGGGAGGTTGGGAGGTGATGAGAGATTAAGAGTGAAAAGCGGTGAGGACAGCAGAAAGGGAGGATGAGAGACTGAATTTGTGCAAAAGTGGGAAAAAAAACGTGGAAATGACAACAGAAACTAATGATGTCCAACCCTGCACAAGTGTTTTTTCTTCTCTGTTAAAAGTCATATGTATAGATCATTCACATACAGCAGCTGTGCTGTGTAGCTGGCTGAGGCTGATTGAATCGGTCTGTCCTTCTGCACTCTGAATTTAAAATAATCTTTGAACACTGACACTCAAATATGGTTTAGTAGTTTTACTAAGATGGGAATACTTTTACAGTGACCTTATTGACAAGGACTATTAGAATGAGATAGTTACTATGACATGAAGTTTAGCATATAAATACAAGTAACTCTTTGTTAAGATACAATTTAAACAGGCACATTTCAGTTAGTGACATAAGTTCAGCAAACTGACATCAGGACTGTCTATGTTCATCTACAATACATAAGGGATTGGACAATTATGGCTTTAATTGATAATCGTGATAAAATCACTCAATAATTTAATTGTGCTCATTTTCAATTAATTGCATAATTATTACAATTGTGAATTAATGTGTCTGCTATGAATAATCGACTGTAATTCCCTCTATTCATGCTAGTGAATGTTGAAAAGTCCACGTGACAATGTAAATTAGACTTTAAAGAACAGATTAGACTTACTCATACAGTTTTGCTTTTTTTGTTATCCTTTACTTAAGCAGGGATACCTTATAATTTATCATTACCCCATTTATTCATTTCATTTTTTTTTTAAATCAAGAGTTCTTTCCTACGAACATCAATCAATAAGGACTTTGAGGTAAAGTGTTACAGTGTTTTTAATGGCCATTCTCTTTTTTATTTCTTAATGTTTTCTTAGTATATCTATAAATATTTAGAATGTTTTCACATTTAGATATCTTTTTAAAAATTAGATTTTTTAAAATTATCCCAATAATATTGTGTATTGCAATTATTTTGGCCAAAATAATCGTGACATTTTTCTAATCGTCCCACCCCTACAATACTGTACTTCATATCAGAGATTTTCCAATACCATTTTTTCCATTTTTTCTCTTCTTTTTTTTTTGGTTGTTTTTTTTTTTTTTGTTACAGCTGTTGACTAATAATCCTGTATGGATGTGATATGATAATTATCATTGTTGTATGGCCTGGCCCAGGTTAACCTTTTGTAAAATGTGAACAAATACATTCAAAGAATGTGAATGCCATAGAACTTTGTTTTATTATGTGGAAAAGAACGGAAATTAACGAACTGAGGAATAAAAAATGATTTAAGGTGCAACAATAATTTAGTAAAATACGTGGATTTAAATGAAACACTATAAAGCAGTAATGCAACAGCAACTTAAAAATTAAAATTCCTTACACAACACCTCTTCACTGGTGGGACTCGTCTTTGCTGCTATTAAAAGGAGTAGCTGACAGTGGCAGCGCAGCACAGCGCAACTTCCTGTGTACTGTTTTAGAGCAGCAAAGAAGAATTGATTTCCTGTATGCAACGTCAGTCAGAGCTAACTGAGCTAACTGGGGAGTAGCTGTGTACCGTTTCACAGCTAATAAATGACATAGTATCAGATCGGTGCACAG
>JAQLOL010000024.1:28137958-28151930 GCA_029783665.1 Naso thynnoides | reverse complement strand
CTATCTAGAGCAGCAAAGAAGAATTGATTTCCTGTATGCAACGTCATTCAGAGCTAACTGAGCTAACTGGGGAGTAGCTGGGTACCGTTTCACAGCTAATAAATGACATAGTATCAGATCGGTGCACAGACTGGCGCTCTCGCCGAAACACATACCAGCTTTTTCTGCAGCATCGGAGGCATCAGAGGAACAACTTTATTTAATATGCTGTTTTTGTCTGCAGGTCTTGGCATGAAGTCACTTGTCTTGCAGTGTTTTCATTGATTAGCATGTGTGTGTGTGTAGTATGTATACACAAAGTGATGAGTGCTATATTATTAACTACAGTCACACACATGCTTTCATGTCGGTAATTTTGTGTCCTGCTGTGCACTCTTGACAGTTCAGCAAACACGATTTTCACATCCATTTTTATCAATTAAATGTGACTCTATCTTGCGTCCATGCACGTGTTTTTCCCATCAACTACTCTGGCATGGCATCGCATTGACAAGCCCTCTGGGGCAAGCGGAGGGTTACGTTGGTACAATGCCAGTCCTTACATCATCCTGCTGATCTCTCCTGCTCACCTCCCCTCTTATCCCTTTGTCTCCCATCTCCTCCTCACCCTCTTTCCTCTCTATTCCTAATCCTATCATTCTTCAGTCTTTTTACCTGTCACTTCTTCCCTCCACTCCTACATCCAAAACCACCACTGTTAAATCACATAACGGAGCTGCAATGGAGAAAACGGCTGCACTGTAATGTCTGACACTAACTGTTAGTGTTGGGAGCGTCATTAACAGAGGTGACACATAATTAAGTGCATTTGCTCATTTTTCTCACTTATCTCTCACTCCTTTATTGCCACTTTCAACTCCTCTACATTTCAGAGGTGTTTTGTTTTCACTGCAATAATTTGCCAGGTAGTTTATTTACAAAGTAGACTCCTGGCAAACTCTGGCGCATTTACAGTAATGTTTATGTTTATTAATGTGCACTGTCCCTGTTACATATACCAATAAAATAAAATATATTAGTGAAAAAAAAAGATTTCTGCATACAAAAAATTTAAAGGGTTACATATGAGCTTATACAATATGAAGCTTTGTTTTCGATGAACTGACAATATTATACAAGTAAAGTTAATAATATTTCAGTTGATCAACTGATCAATCAGATGCCTTTTCTTTAAATTACACAAAATACTGCTTTATTTATTTATTTGATATTTTTGTGCTTTTTGTGCCTTTACTTGATAGGACAGCTGAAGGATTGGACACGAAATGAGGTAGTGGAGAGGGAACAACATGCAGCAAAGTGCCACAGGATAGAATCGAACTCGGGACCGCTGCAGCGAGGACACAGCCTCTGTACATGGGATTCCCACTCTACCAACTGAGCGACCGCTAAATAACCTTTATTTTAAGTTATTTTAAGTAGTGATAATCTAGTCACAGCTAATGTTTCTGCTTTGAGTTCTTTTTCTTCCAGTACTTTAAGCACATTTTCTTGTTTTCGATCAATGCAAAGTTTTGTTTTGTTTTTTTTTTCTTTTTAAACAGTATGAATTTAGTGCTTTTACTTAAACATCTTAAACTTCTTTCACCAAAAAATCAAAACATAGGGAGGAAATCCAAAAGCTCTCATAAAAGCCAGAGAGTGAGTGCTTCAGAGCACAGTTCGATGTTTTGGGATTTATTTTAGCCTCTTTTCTGTTATTTTATTAAGCATCATGGTTGGTAAACATGAGCATGTCTGTGCAGTTTAATGACGTCATTCTTTATGTTTATATCAAGAGTTAATATTCATATTCTTCTACTTTGCTTTGAAAAAAGAAATGAAGGACTTTAAACCTCTCTATCTAATTCATTGCATACAGCCTCTTCCTGACCTGCCATCAACCCAACCACCTGTGCAGAAAACTTTTACAGGATATCAGACAACACAGGAAGTTTCTGGCCTCTCCTCTGAAAGACAGACTTACAGAGTGACAGAAGGATGAAAAAACAGGTCAGCCAGAATGAAAGTGAGACAGTGACCACAGGGAGAGATAGAGAGAGAGGAGATGGTGCCTGTCACGCTCCAACACTGACAAGCAGACAACCATCTGTCACAACAACAGACAGTTCATATTGGTTACATAAACATTAACACACACACACACACACACACACACACACAAATGAACACCAGACAAACCCACTCGTGCACAGTTTAAGCCCCTTATCCTCTCTTGAAAAGACAAAATGTATGTGAGACAAACACTCTCTAAGTGCTGCGTAAAAAGAGATAAGCTGTAGAATAAACTAACCCTTTTCACACTGCATATTCTATAAATAAAAAAGTGCCTCCAGCAGGGGTTAAATAAGATGAAACAGGGCAACTCAGTGTCAAACTGTGTAATGTATTCCATCTTGTCTGTACCCTAAGGGCCTTAAGAGATATTAGATACAAGATGATGTGAAACTCAGAGCTGGTAAAGATGGCACAAAGTCCAAAATGGCAGCAGGCCGACTGAAATGAGCTCTTGGCTGTGGGAACACGCCTTTCTTATACTCGTGACACTAAAACCATCAGTGTCACTTCTTATGTTTATGCATGTAAGTCTCACGACCATTTACTGTAGTTCAAACTTTCCCCAAAAAAAGGAGAAAAAAAACCCCAACAACCTCCAAGTAATAGTAATGTCTGTGCTAATATTGTGAGGGTAGGGTACTTTGTCATTAATAATTAATACGCACGCACACACACAAACACACACACACGTGTTCTTCTCACCTGTTTTCCTTGCCATTTTGCAGCAGTGAGTGTCTTTCGTTGCTGGTTCGGTCTGTACACACATATGTGTTGCGTCGAGTCATGGCACTAGCGGGGATATTATTCTGCAGACAGAAAAAAAAAAATCAGAAATAGAAAAATATGTTCTGAAAATCTGTTATTCTGATCTGATCTGTTATTCTGACGTGATGTGGGAATGGGGTTTTCCACATAACACAATACAAAGAAAGTCTCACAAGTGAAAGAAATGTATTATTCCATCTTCTGCTTTACAGTGAAATTTAACATTTGTATGACACTTTCTGAAACGCCCCGCCTCGACTGCTTGACCTCAGACGATCGTGAGTTCTGTTTGCATCCGCTGTGCAGATCCTTAAAGAGTTAATCTCTAGTTAATCTCTGTGCTGTCTTCAACTCCTTAGATTCTTTTAAGTCTCTCTTTCTTATGCTTATTTTACTGAACAACCATAGTGCCCTATTAGTTTTAACTACATTTCTGTATTGTTAGGTATGTAAACGTTTTGCTAATTAGCTCGTCTCTGATCTCTGAAGGAAGTTGAGTGTTTGTAGCCTCAATAATATCTGTGTCAGTCTAGCCTCAATGTGCTGTAATCTGAGGAAATGGGATTAGGAGAACTGTGAGGATTCTGCCATCTGTACCTGTCGTATTGATAAAGGATTGAATATAACATATCACCGACACTAGATGATTCATCACCCCCGCAAAACATCCTTTTGGTCTTACTGTGGTTGAGTTGACTTCCTTACGCCGGTCCGGTATCTCTGCCTTGTTTGGGTTGTGAGCAGAGCTAACCATGGGACTGGAGGGGGTTGGGATGCTACGAGAGCCTGCTGCATTGATGCTCGGCTTGCGGACTGACAGCCGCTCCTCTTTTAAGCCGGCTCCTTCACCTACACCACTGGGACTCCGCTTGGGGTGTGTCGAGCCTGGAACTGCTGGACCACCTGAGAGATATGAACAATTTTCCCAATCAGATAGAATTCTGTCACTATGTCAACATTTCAGAGTTCCGCTGCATTACTGATTTTGGCATTTGGCCTTACAGAAGTCAGAGTGTCGTCTTTGGCGGTGGTAAGTAGAGGCGCTGCGCTGTGCCTTGTGTCCAGAGGAGGAAGAGGGGCCACCGGAGGAGGTGGAGGAAGTGGAGTGTTTGCTTGTTCCATTGGTGATGCCAGGTCGCACTCGAGCTAAACTCAGACTGCTGCCCGATCGGGACTCACTGCCCTCCGTCTGAGAGATAGTCAGAGAAAGAAGCAAAAGATTTACCCAATGCAATATGACTAGAGACAAGTATTTATTTCACTGATTACAGCTTCACTTAGGGCAACAACCCACAGCAATAACCCAGATCAAATTATTTACAGTTTCAAAACCAGATCCTGTTTACTTCATGTCCCATCTACAGAGTCTCAGACTGGGGCCAAAAGACCAGCAGAGTCACTGCAAAAACAAAAAAAACAACAACAAATACACTAACCTCATTCTTGCGTGCCAGCAGCAGGTACGTGGCGGTGACCTCATTGTACTTGTGACTGAGCAGCGAATCTCTGACCTCCTCTCTCGTGAAGCCCATCCCAACCATTACATCTGTGAAGGAGACAGAGAGGTCAGAAACTGTCACTGCACAGTTTACACGGCAAGTGACAAGTTACACAGGAAACCCGTAGGCTGGCCCCAGTGCTCTGCTTTGTGAGAACATTCACATGCAGGACCTGAAAATAATTTGTTTCTTGCTTGTTCCAGTACAAAAGGTCAGCTTTAGCTTTAATATTTACTTAATTATGTAATAAGTGTGTCTTCCTCACCAATTCGGCTAGTATCGTTAAAGTCCTCCACAGGCTCCGTGTGAGGCTTCAGCTCATCACCGTCATAGCCCACGTTCATCCACTTATCTTTCATTATTTGCTGGTGAGGAAAGAAAAAGGGAAAAAAAGGCCTTGACAAAGACAGTATACAACACAGAAAACTGAAATCAACTTTAAAAAGCCCCCCCCCCATATTTTTATGTACTGTATTTCCTTTTTTGTTTAACTTAATTTTTTCAACTTAAACATTTCACTTTTTATCCATGTTTAGTTGTTCATATTTGGTTTTTTTTTTGGTTTGTATGTTTGTTTTTTTGAAATTGCTGTACTTAGACCTTGACTATTAACATATTGTACTGACATTGTTCAGAGTGTAATTTTGACACCAATGTGGTCATCAGAGGACGGTTTCGGTCTATGATGTATGTGCTTCCTCATCGCGCTGCTGTTAACTTTTACCCTCACCTCCAGCGAGCAGCGCTTGACAGGGTTGAGGACCAGGAAGCGGCGCAGGATTCCCTCGCAGTCTGTCGACATGTAGAAGGGCACGCGATATTTCCCCCTTAAAACACGCTCTCGCAGCTCCTAAACACAACACACAGGGATACATAATTAGCTACCAGTTACATGATAACATGATTTCTGTTAGCCACAGGGACATTTAATCAACTAAAGATCAGGATAAGGCAACATTTAAATACTGTCTGACTGCACAATTATGTGATTAAAGAGTCCCTGTGGAGGTTTTGACCCCGTGTGGCCCCACTGAGTCTTTTATTATAAGTTGATTTTATCTCACATGCATAGAGACACACATACATGTGCATGCACCTGGCTGACACCTTACACGTGTGTTAATAGTTTCACACTAGTCCACTGCTCAGCAGGTGCCCTTAATGAATTGCAAGGCATCAAAAACAACAAAGCACATACAAAGCTATTGTTCTAGGGCACTGTACCCATTTTTATTTTATTAACTAGAATAAACCAAAACCTAAGAAACTGCTTCACGGCACCTTTCAGTCACCTAAACATTTTTACTGGACTACAACAGCCTAAGCATCCCCCACCTTTAGGTTCTGTCCATCAAAGGGCAAGGACCCGCTGACCAGCGTGTACAAGATGACACCCAAGCTCCAGATGTCCACCTCGGGACCGTCGTATTTCTTGCCCTGGAAGAGCTCCGGGGCAGCGTAGGGCGGGGAACCGCAGAATGTGTCCAGTTTATTGCCCACAGAGAACTCGTTACTGAATCCAAAGTCGGCTATTTTGATGTTGGAGTCGGCGTCTAGTAGTAAGTTCTCTGCCTGCGTGTAACAAAATAGACAAAACAGACATTGTGAACACAATACAGACAGAGAGAACAGGAAAAACAATCATGTATTGTTACTGAAAAGCTGAACACTTAAATAGATTATTTGTATGTTCATAGATTAAAGCAGGAGTCCATAATGTCTTTGTGTGATGTCATACAGGAAGGGATGTGTTTTCTGTGTATGTGGGTGTGAAAAATATACTTTGGTGGCTGGTGAGTATTAAGCTCCTGCAATGAAGCTTAAAATAAACTGGTTTTTTAGTTTCTACACCATTTTAGTAACCTTGTGATGATTTGGAACTCAGAACTCATCTTTATCTATCTAATTTATTAATATGTATAAAATTTATACAGTCCATGCAGTCTGTTTGAGAAGTGTTAACTATTCAGATAGACATTTACTTTCACAGAATAGTTTCTGAGGACGGTTAAAAGATCCTTTTCATACTTTTTCTTCTACAATTTCATCATTACCTTCAAGTCCCTGTGAACAATGTTCTTCTGATGACAGTAGTGCACCGCTGAGACAATCTGAGGACGAACAGAGAGAAAAAAAAAAAGGAATCACAAAGGAAGATAATTGCAGTTAAAGTTTGTGATGAAAGTACATGGTAATGGCTGCTACACTGGGATTTACATTCACATGCCTTCTTTGACCAAGAATATAATACAACATTGCAAAGAAAGAATGGAAGACTGAATTTCTTGCTGTGTGATCGCACCTACTGTTTGTTTTATTTGGTCTGAACCACAGTGGAAAAGTTTACTGTATTTCTGTATTGGACTGCTTTACATTCACACTGCCCAGCAACAAGCCAAGCAGGGACTATAAATAATAACTCACATCAACCCTCAAGTAGCTCAGATTTCAGCTCCTGTAACTTTTGGTAAGCGTAAAGACTTTTTCTGTCCTTTATTTTTTTTTCGCTCAGTTTTCCAAACACAAGGTACTGCTGGCTTTAAGATGCCCACATCTGCTAACTGCAAACACAACCCCTTGTTCTGACCGTAATGTGACTGCAGTTTCCCTGACGCTGGATCTCATCTGACCAGATGGTTGGGCGAGCTATCAGTTGAGTTCACAGTGCAGTGTTATGATGACATGGAAGAGTGCGGAGTCACACAACATGTTATGGTAGTGCTTTCCCTCGGACAGGAACATAACAGCAGCTTTAGAGGGACAGACAGACACACAGACAGGCGAATTAAGGGCTGAGATTATACTGACCTGTCTGAACTTGGCTCTGGCCTCCTTCTCTTTCATTCTGCCGTGAGCCACGAGGTAGTCGAACACTTCGCCTGAAAGAAAAATAAAGAGTATGGATATTCGTTGCACTGCATGCACTGCATGTATGCTGCTTTGTCTCCCTCCAGCTACAACACCAACATGCAGAAGGCATATGTTAATTTAACATATGTCTTTTAGGGATGCTGCAATTGTGTAAATAACATAGCGTCTCTTAAATCAAGTCTGTTTCTTTCTGTTCTCGACTCGTCATGGTACCTGGTGGTAATGCACCTTTACCACTGGTTGCCTCCTGCCATAAAACTGAAAAATTCATGATGTAATTCTTGTTTTGTACCCTTTTTTCCACTCAGACATCCTAAACAGCAAAACACACTGAGGTTGAACAGAGCAGCATGTCGGCTTCTGAGCTGCTGCCTCCTTATTAGGAATTGGAAGTAAGAGATCACAGAGCATACAGAGACATCAGCAGAGAGAGATTTAGTGATCATGAAGGAAGAAGCAAGAAAAACAGAGATGCTGCAAAAATAGAGAGTTATAAGGGAAATAGATGAACACAGAACACAAAGAAAGACAGAGAAAACATTAGAGTGACATAACCTTTTTTCACAGACACAGACATGAGATTTTAATAATGAAAATGATGACAAATGGGTTTACAACCTTGATATCCTGAATGGTCGAGTCCATTCTTTGAACTGTGTAGTTCAGTCAAAGTGATCAAATTTAAATTAAGAATGGTGGGAATGTCACTCACCTCCACTGGCGTACTCCATGATCAGGTAAAGAGTCTTCTCAGTCTCAATCACCTCAAACAACTGCACTGTAATACGCAGAGGGAGAGACGTTAACACAAAGGCCAGCAAAGAAAACACATATGAACACTCATCGCCTCAAAACACACACAAGATCTCCCTGTGGAGTGTAACTTACCTATGTTGGGATGGTTGAGAGTTTTCATGATGCGTACCTCTCGAAACAGCTGGAAAAAGAAATGGAGGGGAAAATATTAGACAGACAATATTAATGTCTGGATGGGGAGGTGGGGGCAAGTTCGTAGTGTTGCCCTGTTTAGTCAACACCTGCGTGCAGCAAAGAGGACATACAGACTCATTTGAATCTTTTGGCTTGATATTGTGAAAAATATTGCATATGGCAAATGGCAAATATCGCAATATTCAATGATATCTACTATTTGCCCAGACCTATAGGCCTATACAGAAACTTCAGACAGTTTGCCCAAAATATTAATAAATACAAAATGGATAATAGCAGTTTAAACTGCTGTATGGCTTGAACTGTCATTTTATGGCCCGCACAGGGACATACAAAAAAAGTGACAAATATTACATCATTATCTCAACATCATTACATTGATACATTAAAAATTAAATGATGAGGTTTAACTCTTGTTTACTCACTGGGTTAATTGTCAGTTGTACATACAGTATTTAAGATTTTGGTAAAATTTTACTTTTTTGTCCTTCATTTACACATAAGGGCCGTGAATCAAAATCTCGCCATGAGTTTTGCTGTAATGTAAGGATTTTGCAGTTACAACAAATAAATGGAGATACGATGAAAAATACTACAGTATAATGATTCAAAAATATTGCCCTCTCTTGTCTTTGTGATTGGCTAAATTTTAAAACAAAGACACCTCTTTGAGGTCTCACATCTGAATTTCTTCGTCTCTCATTCATTCATGTAAAACAGCCTTAGTTCATTTATTCAGTCCGGAGCTGCCGTAAAAAATGCTGGTCCCCGTCATCCATCTTATCCTCACATGAACACACACGGTTCTCACTCACTTCTGGACTCGGGGTTACCCAAGGGAGTGTCTCCACATCCCACTGGTGCTTGGCTAAAATGGGGCCTTCCCCCCCTGAGTGTGCTCTACCTCTCTACCTGCACCCCCATCCATCACTGAGCTCCAGACTGCTGCCTCATCCTGCCACTCGCCGTCGCTCTATCTTAGTCTAATTAATGTAATTGTCTGTGAACACCATTTTAAAAGATTACAGAGGGAGAGCACCAGATGCATCACTGTGAAACATGCTGACGGGCGATTACGAGATGCTGCTAACATCAAATGCAATTACCGCAAATTGAATCACAATTTTACCACAGAAATAAGAAAATATCACAAGAAATCTTGAGCCAGTTTGACCAAGACCTAAGAGATTAAATTTCGATCTAATGTGTGTACTGAAGGTCAATTAATTTCACACACACATCTGGTTTCAGAGTCTGCTAATAGCCTCTGATGTGTTAAATAAATGCAATCATGTCATTCATCCATCATAAGTTGGCTTGGTTCGGTTATTTGTGACCAAGTGAGAAATTCTGAACCAAGCTGGGAAATGTGTGAATGTGCACGTGGAGCGCACGACAAAAAAACAAAATGTGCCCGCTACAGGAGCAGAGTGGGTCCACAGAAAAGATGTTTGTGGGGCTAAAAAAAGATGGTAAACAGCACCTCAACAATGAGGATGTGAGTACATCAACTGGCTTCAGATGAGTTTCCATTTTACTACACTCCTGAATGCACCAGGCTCAGATTACATTGTGTTATGTTACACTGTATAGCTGCCATGTGTGAAGCGATGGGAGTGATGAACCGTGCTGCAGCCTTCTTTTCTCTGTCTGCTGAGATTAAGCTGTGCTGATGTAAGGAGCCGCAGTGTGCCGAACACACATTTAATGAAACTCTGCGTTCAACGAGGACAGAGGAACACATGTAGACTGACTGATTAATAGAGTTCACTGCAGCTCACTGCATCTGCATGCATGTTTACATGGACACAGCATCTTCAAATTCAGGTTGTTCATATTCAGAAAGCAGGGCAGAAAAGATGGCCCCCGGAGTACACATATAATTAACAGAGGATAACAAGTTTTAAATATTTATTTATCCTACTCATGTTTGAAGGGCTTCATACCAAGTTAAATCAACCGAATTTCAGATTTGACAACAATCCAATATGACCAGTGAAAGAGGGCAGAAGCACTTCACATGACAACATGTTTTTCTTCCTGCGTCATTTCAATCCCCTGTTCCGAGCGTCCTTGTAGTCACGTGTCTGAGGAATTTTTTCTCTCACATTGAAGGAAAAACATTTTCAGTGACATAACTGTACATTTGCCAGAGGCGATGCGTGTATGATGCTATCTGTTAAAACATGTACGTGTGCATGGAGACAGATTCCTGGCATTCAATGAACCTGAAAGAAAAGATTAGTTTGGTTCACCTGTGCAAACGCAGTTGGTCAGACAAAAACCAACGGACAGATATTTATCAATAATTAAAGGTATGTTTCTTTTCTTCTCTTGTCTGTTTTTCTGCTCCGCTCTAAAAACAGGTAGACGCACAGTCATAAAACACGCGCACACAAACATGCGCACACACAAGTCCACTGGGAGTGTGTGTAATTGAATTAAGTGCAAGGTGCATCAGCTGTTCATCTGAGCTTTAGGAAGAATTATCAGCTAAGCCTCCCCTCCTTCTCCTCCCTCTCTTGTACACTCATTCACCCCTCTCACTCTCTCCCTTTCTCTCCTGCACTCATTCACTTCTCTCCCATTTTCACCAGAAATCTCAGCTGGCTGCTGGCTGAGAAAAATGGTGAGTCACTAGTATTGATCAACAGCGATCAATCTGTTGTGCTGTGGGGCTTTACACTTTACACTTTTGATGTTATTTGTAGATTATAAACATCAGTTTGTAAAAACTAATAATTCTGATTTTTCCCATCGTGTACGCATGCGGCGTTTGTCCCCCTGAGCTAAAAGAATAACTTCACTCTCCTCTCCTGCCTTCTTAGGTTCAGTCTCTTTTCCTGGTTTTCTCTCATGGCAATGGCTTCGCGTCACAGTTGCCATGCCAACCCAACCCAGGTATTAATCCCTGCGGCTGACGGAGGTTGTGGGAAGTCATGGAACGCCAAGCCTGTGGAAGGAGCTGCACACACTGACACATACTGCCAGCTGACACAAGTCGTATCCCAAAGTATGTTTTCTAGACAAAGCACGTATATTTACACGTCAATTTCTCAGTTCCAGAAAAGATTTCAACATCCGTCAGTGGCTAATTCTTCTCCAGCATCCCTCACTTTCCCCAACTTAATTTCTTTCAGGCAACATTAATCAACTTCTAGGCATTTCTATCCTCTGTCACTCTGTCCGTGCCAGGAATTATTATTCAACTGCAACGTCAGAGCTCTCACTGCTTTTCTACAAGGATTTATACAAAGCAACTTCAGGACTGACTGTCGAGTGTTTTGTTCTCTTTTCTTTGTCACTTCGAGGGAGGTGCTGTGGGTCTGATTCATGTGTCTGGTCTGCCAGTCTGCCAAACCTTTGACCTGTTTATCCATGCAGTGTATCCATGTTTTTTCTCTTATTCGCACACAAGTATGGTCACACAAACACACAAAGAGAGAGAGAGAGGAGGAGGGGAGCATGAGAAAAACAATAATGCTGAAATAGAGAAATGAGGAATTGATAGCGCTCGTCTAGCTGACGTGTTTAAATAAGCGGCCCTGCGCATCAACACAACACAGTGTAAAAAAAATAACAGTACTCAACAAAATGTGAACACACTTCCTCTTCAGCCGCAGCCAATCATGAGATCAGAGAAATTCAGAAAAAAAGGGTAGAGACTGAGAGACAAAGAACGACAGAATGAGAGGCTCAAATGAACACACAGGCCTCTCTCCCTACTCCTACGTCAGAGAAACCTTTTCTAAATAACGCTCTGTGTGTGTGTACGTGTGTGTGTGTGTGTGTGAGAGAGAGAGAGAACTCTGAATGAGACATTGCTCTCTATAGGCTGCAGTTAAGCTAAAACATTTTACACCACTTCAGTCATTATACGACAGCTACTTGAAGCAAAACGGTATTTCTGCTGCACATACTGGCTACTAGGTGCAAGTCTAACATGTAACACCTAAATCCAATAACTAATAAAGGTTAAGTTGCTCAAGGAAATGGTTTACCTCATTAATATTGCATCTATGAACAACTTCAGCGCATGCTGATGACTCTCAAGCAGAATTAAAGGCAAACAGGGATGAACCAAACTGTCAGTATCCCATCAAATGTTTCTGGATGTTCTAATGAGAAACATCACTCAAGGATTTGCCTCCTCTCTTTTAGTTGTCACTGCATTTTGAATAGGCTTTTGACCCCGTCACTCTCTTTGTTGTCTGTTGCTGGGAGAGCTGCCCTTCTAAATTATCCCAATTAATCACCTCCTGTATGAACATCTCCTCCCGAGCCCTCCTTTCCCTCAATGTAAAGCAGTACTTGGAACTCCCAGGCCTGTCAATGAGAGGAGCTGAATCATTAATGAAGAGTAGCTGGAGTTTATTTCAGGCCATATTTATGGACGAGATCATAAGAGGCCTGACTCAGCTTGATTAAATAAATGGAATCAAAAATAGTTTTACAGGTGTGGACCAAGCAAGGAGACGTAATGGGGAGAAAGAGAGAAAGTGAAAAGACTGAGGCAGGGCATCATCATACCTCTCTGCTTCTGCTGTTGCTTTGAAGATGAGCTTGTGGGAAAACCTTTTTTTTCCCATTCTGTCCACCCTCTTGTTCCTTTATTGCCTAATTATTCCCATTACACACAAGCACAATAACAACAATGCAAGCAGCAGTAACAGTATGATTATGCCCAGACACCCAGGGACAATATGCTGCATACAATAGCAATGCAGATAATGGTATTACACGTGCGTACAAAGGAAGCGAAGAGACCGTATCGGCTGTGAGTTTATCCCCCAGTTGTTTTCACACACACACACACACACACACACACACACACACACACACACACACACAATCTGTTCTCTTCAGTTCTGCTCTGTATCTTGTCTTTCTCCTGGTCCCCGCTCCCGTGCCAAGGCCCCAATAACACCCCCCACTCCCCCGCAAATCAGCCACCCCTTTTGTTTGTCTGTCTGGAATTCAGTTCCTGACTGAGGGGGCCTGGGCGAGGGACAAAACACACTTCACTGCATCAGATGGTGGCCCAAGCACAGTCCTGCACGCACACACACTTTACTTTTGCGCATAGAAACAACAGTAGATGGTTTCCTACAATATTCTCCCACTCTCAAAGTAACATCAGGCTTTAAATGGGGCAGTGGATTTCATCTAACAACACACACTGCAGGGAAGTGTGTGTGATACACTATAACTGTTATAAAGTTTAAGATAGGAAACAGGATAACAGTATATTTTAGTAAAATATCAGCAGAGATTCGACTGACATTTGCTGACAAACAAGTTTTCTATTTCTGACAACACACACTTTCTATTGTCTGTAACAGATCTTGCTGCATTCAGGTGCAAAGAGCACCTTCTGAATTCTGGTTCTCTGCTTATAAACAGCTTTGCACACGGGTTTATTTACTGTGTTCGAAGACAATGGGCAGCCAAAGTAAACAAGAACAAACTGTTTACAGAGGGCAGAGAATTAAACTCTGCCAAATGCTCTTTAGCTGTTGTGGCATTATTGCAGTGCTGGCTCAGAACTTTAAAAAAATCACAGTTGCTACATCCCTGAAGTAGTTCGAACAGACTAGCGGAGTGCTCCAGACAGTCAAGAGTACAGCTGTCATTACAGTACAGCTACTTCTGCAAAACAACGCCTGGGGAGAGAGGAGAGAGAAGTGGGACACAGAGCTACAGTGCGGAGACTGAAATAAAGAGCTGATATAGAAAAAATGGGAAAGGAGGGGGGGGGGGGGGGAGACAGAGAGGGAGAGAGAGATGAATAAATGGAGCATAAAGCAACAAAAAAGACCAAGGCGAAA
>JAQLOL010000024.1:28059507-28076159 GCA_029783665.1 Naso thynnoides | reverse complement strand
AGTTTTCTGTGCCTCTGAGATTTTTTCCCCATTCATTTAGATTAGAAGAGGCAGACGACGGGATTTGGGACTCGAACGTTGACGGCTTATAAAATCCAAACCGTTTGAGTTATTACAAAGTTGCTCAGAACTTTTCATCGGTAGTGTCTCCTTAGTCATCTGTTAGCGTTTCAGGCCAATCGGATAAACGCCCTCTAAGGAGACAGCAATTATACAAGGCCAAAATTGGGGCCAAAATCTTATTTTGAAATGTAAATTGCGGACTTCCTGTTGGATTTAAGTCAGAAGTGTCAGTGGGTGATTTTCAGGTCTTGATAAGACGAACAATTGAGATTTGGTTTGATCTCTCTACGACATTCCTACAGGCCGTAGTGGCTGTTTTAGTGTTTCCAGGTGGCGCTAGAGAGCACATTTTGGCACATTGGGGGTTAATTTTTACATTTTATAATTTTTTTCACCAAATTTGATGTGTGTGTCAATTTTGCTGAGTTTTTGAGCATGTTAAGGGGGTAAAATTTGGGTTCAAAGACGCGCAAGTATAATAATGAACAAACAATAAACGCAGCAATTACAATAGGGTCGGTCCCTAATAATAATAATAATATCTTATAAAGAAAGAGTGAAATAAAATAGATCCCAGTTAATTGTCATTTATGTGTGAACACTGAGATGAAATGAAATGTCTGTATGACATCATCAGCACTTACTTACTTTCAGATCAGTTGAAATTTTACATGCTCCTCAGTTTGTCAGTTTTTAAATTATTCACTGAAGTGAAACTAAAAATCATTCTTTCGGTTGCTGAAAGCTTACAGCTGAAACTTCGTACACCTTCAGCTGGATGTGTGAACTTTGCAGTTTGCTCCTTCACAGAGAACACAGCTGTTGGTCTGCGTCACAGAGGTATTATTGATTATTTATGACATATTTTCATGGGAGGTAGAACTCCTGAAGAAACGTCTCAAGCCTCTCCTGTAGGAAACTCGCTGATCATTTCAGGAGTTAAAAAAAACAAAGGCACGGACACGTTTTTGAGGAGATGCCTGGGATGTTGGTTTTAATAACTTAGAAAACATTTGTTACAGCGATACTACAGGAACAGTACAACAGAGAAATGGAAGGAGCTGCACTCACATTCAGTGGTGCCTGTTCGAATCCAGATTATTTGGACTGAACGTTTTAAAAACCAACAGATTCTGCAAACAGAACACATCATGTTCAGTGGAATAATTTCACGTTGGTGGCACCAAAACACAAAAATCTCTCTCAATGCTAAAACGTGAGAGCTGGTTCATCTTACCATAAAGAGTTATTTGAGAGTTTAAACATCCGATTGGTCCAAATGCTACTGAGGGTTTTCCACATTTATGAGAAAAGCCAATCAAGGGTAATAAATGGATCAATTTATTTAAGTCTTTTTTTTTTTTTTACTCAAGCAAAAACCTTCTGAGAGCTTTTGAGCGTTTGCAGTTTAGCATTAAGGGGATTTTTCAGCTGATGAGACTCTGCTCAAGGACAGTTTCAGCTGGTCACCTGGACGATGGCAGGACAGTACCTGAAAGAACATTTGGCATTTTATCCAGCCATGTTTCAGTCAACGCCACAAATCCACAGTTATCAGACTGAGAGAGAACAGGAGCAGTTTGCACCAAATCCAGAAACCTAAACGAGCAATCCAACTTTTAAATCTCATCTGATGCTTTTAGCAAACTGGGAGCTTCTTCTGCACAACAAACCAAATATAAGCAGTGATTTTTCTAAAGTTTTATGCAAAAATCAGCTGGTCTGAATCATTTTCTGATTCTTCTTCAAAGCTTAACGTAAACCTCCGACATAATCTGAGCTTTGACCGCTATGGACGTGATTTTCGTGATTTAATCTTAGCAGTATCGTTCTTCAAAATGTCCATGATAGGCAGTAAAAACAACACGTCATGAGCAAAGTTTCAGACCATGAGCTAATGAATAAGATTACTGGTAAACTCACGTGACTACAGAAACTCCTCTATGAGTTAGTGGCAATCATTATGAGATCAGTACATACAGGCAACAGTAATAAAGTGCCCGACTCACTAAAAAGTTCACGTTTCAAAATGGAACGAAAAAATAAAAATTCTTCTTATCGGCATTTCTTCAGTTTGCTGCTCACGTCAACCTGTAAATGTTTAAATGTCTTTTTTCATTTCATTCTCTGACGCGTGATGTGACGAGTGAAACGTGGAAACGCATTTTCACTTGACCAGATACACTTCTGACATGCGAGCGTAACCTCTACACAGAAAACACTCCTTCCAAAAAGGAAATCAACTTCATTTTCTTGCTGTATTAATGTGTTTGATTTCCAAAATAATTACTGATCATCCTTTAAAAAAATACACGGCTAGAATAAAACCGGCATTGTCGTATTTTTTGCACCAGAAAAGCTTCAAAGTTGGTACGGTTAAAAAGTAAACTGCGTTTGTAACTTTTATCACAGCAGATTGAAATAAAATGTTTTTGGCTCGTTAACAGAGACTGTCGCTCTGCACCTTTTCATCTAACTGCTAAAAGTCAAATATGGACCTCAGAGGAATTTAAAGGAAAAATTCTTCGCTTTCACTCCGTCTGAAGATATTTACCACATTTCTTATGAGTGAAATTAAAGAACAGATGCTTCATGGTGGCAGGACAAAAACAAAAGGAGAGCTCTGGGTCTGAAATATGATTTTAGTGATTTTACAAAAGAGAGAACAGGTTATCCAAAACATGTGGAGCATTTAGACGGGGGTCATTTTTACCTATTAAATGGATGTTTGTGAACACTTGAGAAGATGTCATTTGTATTTTTTTATTAGAATTTTTTTTTATTTTTATATATCCCAAACTTTCAAAATAATGAAAACAAATCTCATGTAGATTTTGTCAACTTATTGCCTGAACTTTCCAACCTGGTTTAAATTCTCCTCAAGGAACATTTTCTCTGATGTGACAGCAGCAGAACTTCTTTCCTGCTTCACTTTTGTTTTTGTTCACATCTCGGCCAATTTTCATCCTTTAGTTATTATCTATATAATGCATGTATATACTTCAAATATATTAAATGTTAATTGCACATCAGAGATTTTAAGGATTTCACGCTGTTTTGAGGACCTTTTCAAGAATGAACATGGCAGACGCAAGTTAAATGAATATCTCTGTTCTGAGAAAACTTGATTAATGATGTCATCACTTGACAATTGCAGCAATCTTAACAGTAAGTTGCTTGAATGCTGCTTAACTCAACTTACTGGAATTTTGTAGTTCTTTGAATTTTGAGAAAAACAGTCGGAGAGTTTGGACCACATGTATTTGAGCTCAGTATTCGGCGTCTGTGAGCAGCTTTTTAGGGACAGAAAAACAAAACAAAGGTCTGCAGAGTCGTCGTTAAGTTTTGAGTCGGACTTCCTGCTTCGGAGGAGGAATCCTCAGGAATATGGAGACAGGCAGCGGGAGGAACTGGGCTCAAACTGTTCACAGCTCGGTTTCTGTGAGCAGCGAAGCCTCCACAGTGTTTGGACTGTTTGAATTTAAAGGAATTCTTCAACGCAGCCCAACAAAGACACCAGCTTTTGTCCACACAGTCGACCCAAAAGTTCACTCAACAGATAAAAAGAGTGAATCCTACAGTGCTGGAGAGTCAGAAGCTAAAATGTCTGGCAGAGAAAACAAAGTTAGCGGTTGTTTAATTGGTGACCAGCATTTTTTTTTTTTTAACTCACCTGAGCCTCGATCAAAAAATAAAGCTTTGTTCCTTCTTAAAAACGTCCCTTCAGGGATACGAAATGTTAAAAACCTTTACACAAGTACGACACGGGACTGAGAGCGAGCAGCATGCGGCTCTCTGTAACATTTTTCAGGTGAACAAGCTCCACGCTGGTCTTTTTTCGACACACATCGACGGCTGCAGAGTCTCCGACAAAACAAGCGAGTTGAAACCTTATCGATCCACACATCACTCACAGCAGCATCTCTCCTCCTCTCCTTCATATAGAAAATATAACACTATATTTTACAAGAGGACTAAGAGAACAGAACATCTATTATCTTACAAGGAAACAGCGTACAGGCAAAGTATGTACAGCAAACGTGGAGCCGCCGACCAAAGGGACAAATGAGTGAGCAGTCTGAAAGCAAACACTTGGGCCGTCGCACAGAATGTCCCGGATGTTACCTCGATGCATGTGTTCATACAGGATCAATTTACAGCTACATCTAGTTTTCTGAAGATTGTGCTGTTCATATATGTGTTTTTGGGGTATTTTCCTCGTGTCTGAAGGAAGTTTAATGATCTTAACCAGTACAGGAAGCAGTTTAAATGACTGGATGCTCTTTCTGTCATTTAAAGACAGAACGCTTCTGAAGTTAATATGATGAACAACAAATGCTGGTTCACATCTTAACCTCGGGGCTACGGGGTATTTTGTCAATAGAGCACCAGAGCAAACAAAAGAGGAAAAAAAAAATTCTATTCCCTGGCGACATATTTGATGGCGGCAGAAAATCTCAGAGACAAATGTCGCAGAACAACTACCTCTGTGCGTTCATACAAGAGGTTTTGTACTTTGACAGTTTGGTCGTTCGAATCAAATCAGATCTCCTTTACTATCAGGTCACGTGACCCAAAGTGTTCGGTTCGACACTGACACTCTCCCTGGCGGCGATTTTTAAGTGCTATGAGAATGACGAAGTGCTTTAGGATGAGGTACACTACAAACAACCTGTGTGCCATTCAGTCAGGCCCGAATGGGATGAAGATACGATTATCCTGCCGGTAACTCAAGAGTTCAGAGAAATGGTCGCGATAACCTCCGGCTGTGAGAGAGTGCGTCCACGGCGACAGGAAGTGCTGTCAGTCCTGCTGTGAGGCTGCTTTTGGTCCAACTGCCGATGAGTGTAAGCGGGTTCTCATGAGTTTGTGTTGTGACGTACAGCACGTGATGGTGGAAAGCACTCTACCACAATACAACAGTGAGGAGGAGGAACAGATAGAGGAGGAAGAGGGAGAGGAGAAGGAGGTGGGAGGAGAGAAACATCTAGTTTCAGAGGTGGTTTGCGGGTAAAAAGGCCTGACAGTTAAAAGAAAAAAACAGAACAAATACACGGGCGTTACTCACAAACACAACCATCATGACTGCGGACTGTTCTGGACAGAGTTCAACGAGTCTGTCTCCCCCTCCCCCTCCTCATCTTCCTCCTCCTCAGGGTGTGACGGGCCATTGCGCCCGCCTGACCCTGCACTGTCTCTGGGCATAGCGGGACTCGCAGCCTCAGGCTTCGCCGTCACTCTGGAGGTCCGATGTCTGTGTGACGGAGACAGGCTGCGGCCCCTCCCCTTTTCCTGAGCGTCGCTGTCATTTTTGTTGTCGACCTTTCTCTCGACCACTGCACACTTTTTGGTCGTCATCTTCTGTCTCTCCTCCTCCTCCTCCTCCTCCTCCTCTTCCTCCTCCTCACCTTCCTCTTCATCATCATCAGAGTCAATGCGGTTGAGTCTCTTGCGGATTGGACGATCCTCTTCTGATGACGACTCGGATACCTCTGACTCTTCCTCCTCATCATCTTCGTCTGTTGACGGACGCCGTTTTTTCAGCATCTGAGCGAGGCGTTTGCGCCGCTGCTGTGACAGGATCTCTCTCCTCTTCCCCATGCCCATCTTCTCCAGGTCCTCCTCCTCTTCTCTGTCCTTACTCCGAAATCTCCTCCGCTCGTCTCGGTCCTCCAGCAGTTTCCTTTTCAGCCGCTGGCCTCTCTCTCGGTCATCTTCCTCGTCGTCTCCGTAACCCCTCCGTTTGTCTGTCGTCCTGTTTCTCCGCAGGTCTTCCTCCTCTCTTCTCCTGCTCCTGTTCACTCTCCTCCTCTGGTCATCTTCATCTTCGTCTTCATAATCATCCTCCTCATCTGAGTCTCTGGAAGAAGGCGACACTAAAGGAAGAGGAAAGGGAAAAGGTTTGTTGGGTGAAACAGATCAGTGACACACAAGCTCCTCCCTCCTGAATCCTGAAAACAAACTCGCCCTCTGACTAGAGACAAGCGTTCGCTCAGATCGCGTTTCCACCGTTCACCGTGTGTACGAGCCTCTGATGTACGACATGTTTTAGAGTTTGATGTATGTGATGGAGAATGAAACTGACAGAACGTCAAAGAGGACAGTTTGTGGTTTCGTATTTGCTCCTCTCGACACTTCTCGACCTGCAGACGGCGACTCACCATCGCTGTAGTCACTTGACAGATGCTCCTTGCGTGGTCTGCCTCGGCGCTTAACCTTCTCTCTGCTGGCCGAGGCTCGCGAATTGTCCGAGGACTCAGACGTCTCGCGATAGTTGACCTGCTGGCGCTGGCCCCGCCTCAGACCCCGCCTCTTTTTGTCAGTGTCACTATCAGTCATGTCGCTGAACTGATCTGAGTCTGGAGAGGTGATGGAGACACAGTGAAGGTTTACTGATCACAGTTTTCTTTATTGTTTGTAATAATGCAAAATCTTCTCTGGTGCTCAAACGACTTTTTAATCTGATGGATTCGGTTGTAAACTGGGTTTTGGACTGTTGATTTGACAAAACAAGACACGTGAAATCGTCAAGTTGACTTTTTAAAAATTATTTTTACTTGAAAATGCCCAGAAATCTGTCCTGAAGTGACACTCACCTATTTCTTCATCGGTGTCTTCTTCAGAGGAGCGTCTCCGTCGCCGTCTCAGCCGTCTCCTGCCCCTGTGCGAGGTCCTGATTGGCCGGTGCTTAGGTATCCTTTTCAATGCTCGTCTGGGACGGGTCCCACTATCCAAGCTGCCCACCTCTTCATCTTCCTCCTCGTCATCGTCTGCCGCTGACGCACCAAAATCTTCATCCTCTGAGCTGTGAGGAGGAAGAGGATGAAACAGTGAGACAGATGCAAGAAAACGTTTTAGGAGAGAATAAAGACGAAAAGAGAAAGAAATGTGTGTGTGTGTGTGTGTTACCTGTTGCTGAGCATGAACTCATCTTCACTCTCCGCTGCCGTGCTGTCACTCTCCAGGTCGTTCAGCCTCCGCTTCTTCCTGTTTCTGGTGGAATGAGTCTGGCTCCTGATTGGCCGCTGGCTCTCCTTCCTGTCCTCTGAGAGGACCGCTGTGATGTCTTTGCCTTGTCCAACATCACAGTAATCAAAGTTAGAGACAAGTAGGAGTGAAAGTTTGGGATGAAACTTCTCGTCATGTGATGGATTTCATCAGCATGTTGCATCAGAGCTCGGTGGTTACTAACAGAGAAACGAGCTGCATCTCTTGGCTTTCCTCTCCTGAGGCTTCTTCCTGCCTTTGCTCGACATATCAAATGTATTTAGCGACCCTGATATCTGCTGTCTCAGTTAAAAAATAGATGAAAAATTACTTCATGTTATGTTTTTAACACCACATTTATTTGTTCACATCGTCCACTCACCACCACAGAGCTCCCCGATGTCTTCTTCTATAGCCTCGTCGATGGCATCATCAAAGTCATCAAACCTGCAACAAACACACACATTTCATGTTTTTATTGTTCTAGTATCATTTAGATTGGCTGGCAAACATGACACACCGAACCATCTCAGCTCACATTCAGGATGAAAGCAAGTCATCACACATTTCTTGTTAAACTGGCAAACGATGCAGAGCTGATGAACCGAAGCGGTGCCGCAGTTTTAGAGGTCAAACAGACGAGCAGAGCACTGCGTCCATTCATGCTTTTCCTTTTACAGTCACCGGGTTGCGTCAATGCAACAAGAAACGGCAACACAACGCAAGACACAAGAAGCGCGCGAGCTGATGTCATCATATAATAACAGGAAAACAAACGACGGAGGGTCCAAACTGATTTCAAATATTAGCTGTGCAGATATTTCATGGGGATGAAAATGCATCTTATCATTTTGTTTTACTGAGTGTGTGAAAAACCTCACGCAGTGTTGCACCTCAGCAGGCCACACCCACCTGTAGCTGATGTGCTTTCTGGTCCTGGTTGATCTCCTTCCAAGATTTTTGCTCTTTTTGGAATCTTTCTTCTTCGTCGACTTCTGCTCTTCCTCTTCGTCGCCCTCCTGACACAGTCCAAACAGCTCAATATTAAAAGTTGCACAGAAAAGTGAAAAAATCTAATATTTCTTTTAAATCAAGCAGGTGGCTGCTGTCAAGTTTGGCTTAAAGTTTTGGTTTCAGGTTGGGAAAATTTCAGCTAACGGCAATTTCATAACCTGTTTTTTTTTTTTATTCACTCCAACTCAGAAACAGCAGATGATCGACATGAAAACACAAGGTGTGATCTGCTTAATGTTTCTGCAGGTAAACAGATAATGAGCTTCTTAGTTCACAGTGTTTGCATCTTTAAAGTGGTTTTTCTGTTTTGGGCATCAGTTACTCACCCTCAGACGTCTTAGATAGAAGGCTATTTTTTTCACTCCAGCGTTCCTCCGAGGGAACCAGGTCATTTCTAAAATGCTTGCTCCCTTTTCCTGGCAGTCTATAGAGGTTCGCTCCTGAAAGCCTCGTCGTGTGCTCAACACTCCCAAAACACTCTGATTTTGGTCAGAAAGCGACTAAATCCAAAATTTCGATCCAATGTTCCGCGTTGCACGTTACGGTTACTCTTAACGTTGGCAACCCGGCCCGAATAAATATGGTTCCACCGAAAACTGCAGAAACTCCTCTCTCTGCACCAGACATTTTTGTTATGTTCATCATGTTCTTCTCTTAAAAAATACTCAAAAGTTTTCCCAAACTTGTAGGTGAACGATGTTTTCACGGATGTTTAGAATAACCGTAGCGCACGACAAAAACATTGGATCTGATGAGTTGGATTTAGGAGCTTTTTAGCCAAAATCAAAGTGTTTTGTAAGTATTGAGCCCACGACATGATGAAGAAGACTTGGATTATACCACACCAAGCTGTTGAGAGTTTTGGATCGATGTTTGTAGATGGTTTGATGTTTGAAAGAGTGAACCCCTACAGAGTGCCAGCAAAAGGGAGCACATGTTTTAGAAATCACCTGTTCACTGTGGAGGAACACTGGAAGGAAAAACAAATATTCTGCAGTTCAAGACATCAAAGGGTAACTCATTCACAGAACAGAATTTTGCTGTGAAATATCACCTTACAGTCAAACTTCACATTTCAGTTTTGTCCTCATTACAACTCCGTACGCCAGAGTTCTCATGTACGACTCAAAATGACCTTAAACCGCGAGGACGTGGTGATTTACTCACAGGAATGATATTCTCCACACTGATCCCCACGTACACCAGCCGCTCTCTCCTGGAGACACAGCGAGAGAGGACGGTCAAAAATGCAAATGGTTTTCAGTCTGTCATTGGTAGCAGTGTGTGTGTGTGTGTGTGTGTGTGTGTGTGTGTGTGTGTGTTCACCTCCTCTCTGCTCGCTCTTTCTTCTTCAGAGCACTGTCCAGATTCTGCAGCTGCTCCTCCAGTTTCTCACACAGCAGCTTCTGAATTATATTAAGAGAATACTGACTAAGCAGGTGGATTCTTATCGATATGTTTTATACATTTTGTGTGGGTGCTTCTCTCTGTCACACACATCCAGCTTACATGTTGGCAGGGAGGACAGAACCACTCTCCGTCTGGAATCAGCATGAGCGGCGGCCGCAGACAGGCAGTGTGGTATCCGCTGTCGCAGGAGTCACACAGCAGGATCTGAGGACACACGGCGTGTCAAATGCAGCTGGGAAACTAAAAGCAGCCACACATATGCAGACAGCGTTTGTAAGAATGATGTAAATCACGACCACGTGCCGCTCTCTCACCAGCTCAGGATGGTTGGGCAGGCCGCAGTGACTGCACGCATCCTCGTTGGGAATCTCTTCAGATTTACAGGATTCTTCGGAGTCGCTCCCTCCTTCACTCTCCTCCTCTCCTCGTTTTCTCCCTCTGTCCTCCGCCTCCCCTCCCTCGGTCAGTTTGCGTCTCTTTGAACGAATGTTGGACCATCGGGGGCGTCGATGCCTTCGTTTACCCTTAAAATGCGACAAAAGAGGGAACGCAGTCAAACAAACTGAAGGAGGAGCAGAAAAATACCTTTCTTTCTCAGAGGAAACAAAAACTGATCACCCTTTGTTTCTTAATTTGACCAGCAGGTTCTGTTTTTCTGCCTTTTTTTCGAGCTGAGTCCTGCTCCTCTTCATCTTCTTCATCCTCCTCCTCCTCCTCGTCCTCTTCCTCCCTGGTTCTGGCGGGCAGTGCCTTCTTTCTTTGCGGTTTCTTTCGCTGGCTCTCCACCGCCTTCGAGCTCGGCCTGCAGGTTGGCAAAGCAGATGATCTTCAGGAAAAAAGGTTCAGACAGGACCGAATTTAGAGCAAAATCAAACCAGCTGTGCCCGAGCAAACAAAGACAGATGCAAAGTTTATTCTCTGGTCCACAAATTTTGTGAATTTTATTACCCACATACCTGCAAATCCTTGCAGATCTCCTCAGTGGCCTCCCCTCCTCCTGGCCCTCCTGTTCCCTCTCTCTCTCCTCCTCCTTTACGCCTTTTCCCCTCAACTTGTTTCTGCGATGGGGAGGAATCTTGATTTTTAACCTGATTCCTTCTTTCTGGAGCTCCGAGGAGGCTTCTTCACGGTGACCCTGCCTCTCCTCTGATCCAAGCCCAGTGTTCTTCACCCTGAGCGGGGCAGCCAACCCACCGTTGACCCCATCTTCATGGAGCTCCTTTTTAACCTGCTGCTCCACATTTAGAGGTTCAACTGTGCTCCCTGATTCTACCTCCAACTCCTCTACAGCGCTTCTCTTCTTCTCATGGCCATCTTTACTTCCTTCCTCTTTCACAGCAAGTTCAGACACTTCTCTTCTTCTCTCCTGTTTCTCGTCCACACTGTCAAATTTCTGCTGATGACTGCTGTGGCCACTTTGTGTCCTCCTGTCCGACGGCTCCTCTGCTGTGTTTATACTTTGGTCTTTTGCTGTCTGTCTTCTGGATTCCTCTGCGGACTGAGACAGTGAGGAAACGCAGACAGAATCTATTTTTCTGTTTACAACTTCAGGGGGTTGATCAGGAATCGGGGATGGCACTGGTGTTTTCCTGACACTTTGACCCTCCATGGACACAGGAGGAGGAGAAGCAGCAGCTGCCATCATCTCTGCCTCAGCAGGTCCCTTCCTCACCAGCACTGACTGCCGGCTCACCTCCCTCTCCTCCTCCACAGCTCTGCTGCCCTGTTGGTCTAAACCCGGCCCGTTTTGCTCCTGCTGCTCTCCACCAGGGGCTCTGTGGCGCTCAGATGGGCTGCGGATGACCCCTACGTGACCTACAACACCGACTTGGCCTATGACCCCAATGACTCCATTTTGTCCATCTTTGTGTGGCAAGAGGAGAGATGCTCTGCCATTTGTCAGTTCCTGCCTCGATGCAGTGACCACTCGCTGCTGCTGCTGCTGCTGCTGCTGCTGCTGCTGCTGTGAGGCAGTTGGACCACCAGGGGGAGCCAGCGAGTTTGGCAGCATTGCCTCTCTTCCATGACTGTCTTTGGTCTGGATCACGGAGGGGTTACAAACGATAATACTGCTGCTGTTACTGTTGTTGATGTGATTGCTGTGGAAGCTCTCTGCAAGTTTCAGCTCCCTCTTCTTCAGTGGTATCTTGGCCTGCTGGTTGCTCCTGACAACGGCCCGCCCTACTTCCTCTTCCTTGTTCATTTCAAGTTTGGTCAGAGTCGCTACTGGCGCCATGACGACGGACACAGCGTTTTTGGGGCCCTCAGCATCCCGGGACTCCGATTTGATGATGGTGGTGATGGTGCTCACACGGTTATCAAAAACCGGCGGTTTTCGGTCGGCCTTCTCTTGTTTTACCTCAGCCTCGCTGTTTTCCTGCTTGATCGGCTGCATCTGCTCCTGCTTTACTGCTGCCAAACAAAAAAGACAAAACAATCGTACTCAGCAGATCCTGTGGTTGGAAAAAAAAGGAATATGTGTCAAAGAGTCACTTGATATGGGAGACAACTAAGATAAAAGGATGTTTTCTGTTCTTCTTGTGTGTGGCAAATAAAACAGTGAAAGTGCTGAAGTGATTTAAACAAAGTCGGAGTGTGTCTGGAGCCCTAAAGTCCAGTTTGCTCCAAAGATTCAAGACAAGACCAAACGGCTGCAGGGAAAGTTGCAGTGGTGTAAACTGACAGATTGGCGCTTTGCAAGTCTAAACGCCAGTCTAAACTCTTCTCTTCTTTGATGTAAACTGACTTTATGTACATTTTATTTAGTTGATCTACAGACTGAAAAAAACAAACCAAAATACGGACATAGTCTCAACTCCTCGAAGCCTTTCTCATCAAACAGACACAAAAGTGGAAGACCTAGATACCTTCTCTTTGTGGTTCCTGTTCATGTACGACGTCGCTCTGCTTACTGTCAGTTTGTCCCTCTGCGGTCTTTGAGGGTTCAGGGTTGATGCTTCCAGCATTCTCATCCCCTAAATTGTTACCACACACACACACACACACACAAAATACTTCAGTGACAATCTTGGCCTCTATGGCATTTAATGTTTTTCACCATGGGGTGATGGCTGTCAACGTGTAGACCAAGCAACCAAGAATAAATAAATCATAATGAGTAATATTTTACTTTTCTATTGTTCAATCTAACAGATTATGATATTTTCAGTCATTTTCCCCTTTGTAATCTAAACAATATCTCCTCAGACTCCTAACACACCTGAATCTTTCCCCACAGGGCTGGTGCTCCTGGTTCCAGCCTGGTTCTGGTTCTGGTCCCGGTCGTGGTTCAGGTTTGGTTCGACCTGGGCCTTCAGCAGCTCCAGAGCCTCAGCCAGGTCATTCCGTGTCCTGAGAAGACAGTCTGGGTAAGTGACTCAAATGAGATATAAAACTTCAAAGACTCTGAGCAGGAAGTGACCCAGCGAACAACTTTTCAGAGGAAAAATAGTGACGAGTCAGCTGTTAGCCGGCCTTAAGCCGAGGTTACTGTGTACATTTGCAATATGAACCTACAAAACCAAATTCAGCAAAACAACTTCTATCAAAAAAAAAATAAGAGGCAACACTGACAGACGTGACTGCAGCCTGAGGCACGCTCAGATTGAGGCGACAGTACCTGACGATGCACTTCCAGGTGGATCCGTCCAGATCGTCCTGCTCCTCCGTGTACAGCCGGATGTTCTGCTCCGGGTCCAGCTGAAGCCAGTACATCAGGCCCTGCCGGTCCCGACCGATGGGCTGCAGACGCATCTTCTCCGGATCCTCCTCATTGATCGCCATCTTGAACTTTAGGTTGTCATCGAACTGACACTCGCAGAGATACTGCAGGGTGAACAAAGTAGACGCGTTGAAAGAGGAGGAAGTGAAGGCAGATATTTCAGCCTTTTAGATGAGGCAAAAACCAGGCATGTCATACTTTGAGGATGCTTGACTTGCACTCCATGGACATTTCTTGGTAGCCCTTCTGTTCCAGCTCCCAGGCCCAAGTGTTGTTCAACTCCTGGCAAACCTACAGAAAACAACGATCACATACAGTTACTGCATATGAGCCATTTGCACAAGCTCTCTGCCCCCAACGCTGATATTTCTGGCTTAGTCTTCTTTCAAATGTCTCATCTTCGTTTAACATTTCTCCATCTGCTGACACAAAAAAACCCCTCCACAGTTAGCACTTTGAGCTCCGCAAGGTCAGAGTTTCACAAATATACTCATACTACGACACCTCCTGCTCACACTAACACTTTGCAATCCCAGCAAAATTAATTTCAGCTACTGAGACTGACCGCAGGTGAGGAACTGAGGAGGCGTCTTTAGAACTTTGCAGAGAAAAACGAACTCACTGATGGCTGAGCCTCTTCAAAAAGTCACGCTCACCTGGATGGGAACTGAAGCCACACACACACACACACACACACACAGCTCTCACCTTGGCCAGGTATTTCTCCCAGCGGTCTGTAGACACGGTCCTCCCCAGTTTTCTGAGCAGCTTGACGTGGAGCTCCACGAGGGGTTTAGGAACTGAAAAACAAAAACAAAACATAAATCTGTGCGAGTCCGCCGTCAGCGAGCATTCATCCTGCTCCAGCACCTTTAGCTGCGGCGTTGTTGTTTCTCGACAACCGAATGTGACCTGGTGCCTCTGAGGAAAGTCAACCGTGTGTAATGTGTTAGTAATGGTTGGTCAACATTTTAATTATTATGTGTGTAACAGTGTCAGACTGACAGTTTTAGATGGTTCTTTTGAATGAAAGCAACCAACTTGAAGACTTAACAGTGGGATTAGAACAAACTCTTGCTGCCATTTTCTCCTTTATTTTCTTTTGTGATGAATAGTTTATTTACTGTATTTCTTGTCTCTATTCGTTTTTATTCAGCATACAATAAATAACTGTTGTGTCATGATGTATTTCACCTATTACTGTCTTGATAACGTTGTGTTTAAAGAGGAAAAAACCATCTCAGAAGCATTTAATCACTAAGATAAAACCTTGAACACACAAACAGAGTCTGGTGTGAGGCCGTCATGGAACCCACGAGTTTACAGGAAACTCCAGTTTTCTCTGCACAAGTTTTCCAGCACACACTCCCGAGTCCCCAGCTTGAAGTCACATTAAATCACACCTGACACTGAAATGCCAGAGGCATACTAGAGTTAACTGTAGTACAAAAATAATCTGTTATGTCCACATTTGTTCTGTATAACGTTTCGGCACCCGAGCTAACGGTAACAGAAACCTAGCTTAGCAAGCTAACAAGCAAGACTTGCTAACATGCCTCACAAAGATGTCGCTAATAGTACAATTTTAAATTCCAAACGTGTCTCTACGAGAACAAAAACAACGACTACAACACGGTAACGTTAAATTAACTGGTTTTGTGTTGTACGTTGACTAAAAGTTGGCAGAATCCTCGATGCTAACGTTAAATAGTTCCACAGCAGCTAAAGTTCCTACTGCGCATGTGCAGACTTGACAGCCACTCTAAACATAATATCGCTTGTTTTTAGCTAACATCAGTCGCCCAGCTTTGACAGCCGTCCAAAGTTCGGACCCAGGGGCGACATATTGCTGCCGCGAACGAGTGAGCGCCACATAAACTCAGGGGGGCATCGATGACATTCCAGTCCGTCTGCCTGTGAGGCAAGGCCGGTGAAAAATTACACCTGACAACCCTCCGGAGCTAGCTGGCTGGCTGGCTGTGTGTGGTCACTCGGCTGTGCAGCATCATGGCTCCCACTCCAAGTTTACCGTGAACAAATCAGAATCATCCCTGACAACATTATCGGCGGGCTGTCAGTTGACTCTTACTAAAACCCATCGTGGTGTCCTGCAGAATAAAGTGCCCCGCCTGTATTCGCTTCTTCTGCGTCGACTTTGACAAAAAAAAAACCCCACGGCGCGGTCCACGGAGTGGGTCTGGAGCGGGGCTAGCGCTGCGTTAGCGGTCTGCGCTCCCCTCTCAGCCCGACGGCTCTCCCAACACTCGGGCATAAAATGACCGCGTTGGGAGGAAAACAGAGTCAACAACTGGAGAGAAAAGCGCAGGGGCTCTAAAGATCCTCCGTGGGCCACACACTCAACATTTTTTCGTCATCCTCCTCCTCCTCCTCCTCCTCATCATCATCATCATCATCGCGATGATGATGGTGGTGGTAGTGGTGGACCCCTTCTCCGTCGGTTTCAAGTGTCGCAGCTTTCCACCACTTCTTCGCCCCAACAACGCTGGCACCGATCTCTCACCTGTCGTCGTGTCCCGCAGATACCTCTCCATCTGCGGGAAAGTCATCTCGGGCAGATCCAGGGCCGCGCCGTACCGCTCCAGGAACGAGCAGACCTCCGCGAAGCTCGGGCAGAGCGCCGGGCCGGAGCTCCTCACCACCACCGGAGCAGCCATCTTTCCAGGCGGAGAGAAACGGGAGGGGAGGGCTCGCTGCTGGGATGCGACTGTAAGCAAATGAAATGAATGGAGGGAATGAGGCATCTACCGGTGTCAAGGTAGAATAACCAGAGCCAGCGGCTTCCGGGCAAGCCTTTCAAAATAAAACCGCTTCCGCCGTGCGTCCTGGCACCGTCAAAAATAAAGAACCAGCGGAAAAAAGATGAAATGACAACTCAAAGCCCGTTTTGTTACCTTGATCAGTGTGATGATCGTATATTTTATTTGATTTCTTTAACAAATCTCTATTTTTCATATGTAATTGTGCTATTTCAGCATCGCCGTACATATTTTACCTGCTGCATGCTGCGTAGACTGAGCGCAGATAGTCACACTGCCGGAGATGATGCTGCCTTCACGGACTTTTGGAAATATTAAAAGCAAAAATAAATTTTCCGTGCCAACTGTAAAAGACTAATCAATAGAAACTAGAGTTAAGAGTTGTCAAAAAGAACCCCACAAGCTCCATTTGAAGGCTGTGGAAGTCATAAAAATAAAAATGAATCAGTATCACATTTCAACATTATTGTTATAACAATAAACTTATCACGTTATAACATGAAACTGTTATTGTTATAACAATATACTATTTATACTGTTAAAACATGAAACTAATCACATTATAACATGATAATTTCTTGTTATAACAATAAACTTATCATTTTATAACATGAAACTGTTATTGTTATAACAATATACTATTTATACTGTTAAAACATGAAACTAATCACATTATAACA
>JAQLOL010000024.1:28019450-28048449 GCA_029783665.1 Naso thynnoides | reverse complement strand
ATATTAATAAAGATGCACCATTATACACACATTATTATTGTTATAACAACAACAACAACAATACTACTACTACTATAATAATAATAATTAATAATAATAATTATAATAATAATTATAATCATAATAATAATTATTATTAATAAATTCAGATTCTGTTTGTTTCCTTTCAGTCATGTTCAAATACAAAAAGAAAATAATCTTACATCTTTGCTTGAAACAAAAACACTATTAACCTTTGTAAAGTGCAACAAGTGAATCATAAATTCACTAAATCAATATGATTATCCCAGTAATAATTATCATCATAAGTATAATGCGTCGTTATACACATATTATTCTTATTCTTCTTAAGTCAAAAGACTTGAGTCCGCATCTCTCCATTAACAGACATCTTGACGTGTTTTGAGAAGCACAACAATATTTTAATCAGTTGAGGCAGTGTCGCAGGATCTTGCAAGAGAAACAAGCAACCAGATCTGTGGAAAAAAAGCACAGAAGAAGCAACTTGGATCTTAGAAGAAGAAAAAAAAAAGCCCAAAGCAGGCAAACGTTGAGTCTGCGTTTACGCCACATTGATGGATCCAATCAGATGTTTTCATCCTTTAAAAAGTGTCCCTGTGGAGATGTTTGCAAAGGACTGCTGCCGTCAGAGCACTCTATCAATGCATCACAGCTACTTTACAATTCAGTTTATCTCTGTGTCAGTGTTCTCAACTCAATTTATCAGTGAGTTCATTTGAGCTGTACATTTTGTGCATGTTTCTGATACCGGGAGAAAAGGCCTGCCTCAGAGATATCTTAACAGCTTGCAAAAGACGCATAAAGAAACCCTGTGACACATTTATCTAATGCCATAAATTCTAACTGGTTTTTATGTATCCCTGCCTTTTATGTGCCCATTTGAACGGTGTAATTGAACCAGTAAACAACACGACATTTTAAATACCTGATCTGCACTGGCAAGACTCTCAGCTGCTGCAAGTGAATCAAGTTGTCACAACGTAATTTTAAATCAACATGATGAATTTATTTGGTTGAACTGAGAGACGGCGTGATGTACTGTACGCTTTATGTCTTAGGGTTTATGTTCATATATATATATTTTTAATCACAAATCATGCTGTGGATGCAAGGTCTATATTTTTAAGTCACAAACAACTGGTAATTTATATATTTAGACAGGTTTATATTACGTAAGACAAAGATATTTGGTGAGTCATTTATATATTTACATGGGTTATTGTCAAGATTCAAAAAACTCAATTGTCCAGTGATGCAGGCAATAATTCTAAGTTTTTTCTTTCGCTGTTTCATGGCTTATGAAATACATATAGTACATGTAAGAATATTGAATACATTCAACAACTGAACATTAGAGACTCTAAATACATGTAATTAAAAATTTAAAAAGTACAATAGATTTAGATGCTAGACATAAATTGCTACATGCTGGCTTTGCTTTCTTCTTAAGTTCCACTTTACGTGTTATTGAGCTGTGCAATGGCAGGGGGAATAAAGGACTTTAAAAAAAAACAACAACACTTCGTGCACAGGAATCTTTGCCCTCACAGCATCACCTCAAAAAACAATGGAGAGGGTGGCAAACGTCATCACGGATTATATGGGTCAGTCCGTTCACTGCTTCTGCATGATGTTCTGAAAGCTGGGTCTGTGGGTGGCCTGTGATTTTAGTTCCGACACGTGACTGACACGATTAAAAAATAATGCGTTAATTGCTGCCTTTTAATCAATCGCCACAAGTGCCTTTAACATTAACAGCCCTAAAAAAATACATTTAGAAAAGTCTTAGGTGCAGTTTTATCCAAATATTTAATTAGGCTTTCTGTTTAATTATCACTCAGTGACTTATGGACAAAGGTAGAGACTTAATAAGTTTAAACTTCGTTCTGCTCTTTTTTGGATGTGTAAATAAACTGCTCTTACATCATCCCTTTCATTGTTTGCAAAATTTCTTTTTTCTGTCCGCTTGTTTGTATTTCCATGTCTTCTTTACATGTTCAAAATAAGTATCAAATCAAATTAACTCTTTGTTTATTGTAAAAATAAAACTACACAAGAAATCATTCAAATTGGCACTTAGTCCACAAGAAGGACACCACAGTGCATCTGCTGCTTTGCTGTATCTGCAGTAGAAGTCTTAATATAGGCTGTGTGTGCTGCCATGTAGCACTGACTGTAATGTGGAGCCGGGTCCACAGAGTCGACCGTCTCTGGAAGTCTGTCTGCCAGTGATTTACCGCTCGACTGTACATGTCAGGACAGCTACGTCAGGGCTGCGTCAAACAAGATTAGAGCATGTAGCTTTTAATTGAGAATACTCCTGCAAACGCATTCTCACAGATGTCAGCAAACTTCTTTCATAAACCTAACAGATGCTTCATTGTGTCTCCAGTGATTATTTCAGTGAAGTAAAAAATTCTTGAAATAAAACAGGCAGCTCATCAGACATGCTAAGGTTATCCCAGAATCTTCTTTTCCATTAAAATGCTTAAAAGTTGAGTTCTCAAAAGTTAGCGGACAGCATGACAGGACACAGAAATAACTTGCATGGACAGGAGACTGTGGTCAGTTAAACTGTATCCCTGCCAGACAGTTTTGGCTATGATTTCTGTGCTCTTTGCACTTCTGGTGCTGCTCACTCTGCTGTGACTCAGTCAACAAGATGGAGCTTCAGTAAGCTTTTTTGCTAACAAATTAGAGCAGTGTTAAAACAAAATGCAAATAATCTAAACATGTTAAGCAGACTGCTTCTTTTTTTTTTTAGGGAAAAAAAGGATTTAATTTTGCATGATGCTGCCTGGCTCAGAATGCCTCAGTCATTAGCTTGGTGAGTAAAAGGGTTTACCCGAACCATATAAAATCCCAGCCGAGATGCAGGCCTCCAAACGCAGCCGAGTATCACAGCTTTCTCAATAATTATGAGGAAGACCCTAGATGAAAGGGAGCTCTTGGACTTTCAGCATATTTCAAAGCTGATACCTCTGAAATTTAAAGGAAAATACGAGATGAAAGCCTTTGACTGGCTGCTGTTAAGGATAAACTGTGACAATGGCAAAGTGCCCAAAACAAAGATAATAAAAAGAAAGCGGGAGCTCTTATGGTTACATGGAGAGCTCTTTATCACATTTAACATTAATGAAAGCACTTTTTGAAGCAAAATCTTAGATTTTTATGTACCTTGGTTGCTGTCACACAAGCACGCTTTATTATTAGGTGTTTCGCAAAGAACAGCTTGTTGTGGGGAGGACAAACAGTCGGAGCGGGCTGTTTCATTTGTGCTCATCATTCAGACCCTGGAAAGTTCATTAACATTATAAAATGCACCAGTTGGCAATGTTCTGAAGCTTCCTGCTCCCTTAAAAGCAAAGCTTAGAGGATGTACTGACATTTAAAGGACCTGTAATTTACAGTTGATTGGCGCAGTGAATTAGTAAACAGAGCAAAGATAAATAAATAAATGTGTGCCCATGCTTTAATGCCATCGAGACTGAAGAGGTGTGTTACATTAAATGTACATGTGGTGCTGCGTGAAAAGCAAAGTCAACTCCAACAGCTGGGGTCAAAACTCCATAATTTGTTATTTGAGCTTAAAGGACCAAACCGGCGATCCCACATGATACTGTCCGCTGTCAACATCAACCACATAGGCTACGTAAACCCCACACATTTTTCCCCAAATCACTTTATCTATAGAGCCATGATTATATCAACTGTAAAGCGAATTACAAGTGAGCTTTTGAAATCTTGCAAACAAGAAAACGCAAATAAGGAGCATTTCCAGGAATTGGTTTGGTCCAATAAACTAGGCTCCAAAGTGCAGTTCAGTCACTTCCAGTTTATTTGAATGGTATTGGAAAATTACCAAACACACTTATTTAGCTGCCATAACATCAAAATGAAGAATGACATTTAAGTGCACTCTTGCACTTTAACTGGACAGTCTGAGACAGTGGATACATGGAAATTGAAAAGTATGAAAATAAATTGCATAAGTTTTATTTTGTGTCACTGAACTTTAAGGTCGGGTTTTGGCAAGGACTTCACAAGAAGATTCTTATCATGAAACTGGGGTCATGATACGATGCAGACATTTCAAAAATAAATATTGTGATACATTGCCGTAGCAATTTTTTAGCACGGCTCCACTGTTTACCATCTTAAAATGCTATTAAACTCTTCGTAGATCGAGGAATACTTCGGTCTCCTCGTCGCTCCACGCATTCCTGTTCTTGTTGTTATTATCAGCTATGTTTTCATGCCTTTGGGGAATATCCGGGATGACAGCGGAATCAGCTTCTTGTATTAGGCCTACTTCTTCTTTTGGGAAGCGGAAACAGCAGATTAATATTCGCTACCTCACAATTTATTGAACACAGTTGTTTCCATTTACCATTTTGTGCATTAACTGTGACTCTCTCTTGTTCCTACCGACGGTGTGGCTTATTCATGCTTCACACAAATCTTTTCACACACGTGGCTCATCAACACTACCATTACTACGTTTTTGTTTTAAAGGCAAGTTTTTTGCAACGGAATAGACAGAGATATTTATTAAAATGACAACGTTCGTTGCCTGGATGTAAACGTGAAGAAGTACAGACGGGTTAGTTGACAGTAACAAGAGTTGAGGACAAAGTCGGTGCGCTCCGTCATTAAGCGAAGGAATGCTTGTAAAACACGACTCATTGAAGTGTTTGGTGATTCCGGTCCAAATTTTCTGTAACCTCGTAGTCTATCATCAAAACAGTTGAAGTTGCCCCCCAACCGCGTCGAGTAGACCGCCAGACGCCAACCTCCGTACTAATCGTCAACCCCCCCCAACCAGTAAACCTGGAGAAACACTTAACGAATCTTATTTTCAGGTTTTAAATAGGAAAGAAAGAGAGATAAGTCACCAACTGAACTAAGATGTGCACTTTTCATTTGCATAATGTATCGATGGCATTAAGTGCAAATATAGAAAAAACATTGTCTGAAAACAATTTTTAATGAGGTCTGGATTTCGTGTGCCCTGTATGCGACATTCATCGTTACCGCTACATACCTGTTTGTGTGATGAACTGCACTACTTGTGGTTGAGATTTTAGACATGTCTAATAGTGCTACAAGTGTTTTGGCCTGCGCTATAAAAGTACCAACCTCCTTAGCACCAGTGCTATGTATAAAAAAGTTAACGTACAGCCCTGTGGTCTCATTTTAATTTGTTTTGCTGCATGAAAGGCCACATTCTCCTGTCAGTGTTGTGATTGTGTTATTTTCTACTGTGTTCATTCACCATTTAAACTGTAAACATAAACATACAGGTGACCCACACAGTTTACATATATTTGCAATGTGTTGGAAATTGCTTTCGATTACATAAAATGTGGCGTACTGAATGTTTATTCCTCTTATTGTCATAGGAAACCTTTTACATTTGTATTGAACATTCTTAAAATGGTATCATTTTGAGTCTTTGGTGTCTCAGCGAAAATCTGCGGCAAGAGATGATGAACATTTCATTTGTCAAGCACACACATGCAGAGCATATTTTTGTGCTTCGAGCTCAAACTTTGCTCTACAGTGTATTTTCTCACAGGTTTTTCCTCCTATCACTCTTTCTGAAAATGTGTTGAAATCCCATAAAAAGAGAAGTAGTATATCCATTTAGCAGAAAATGACCAGAACACGCACTATCATTTTCTAAAAGGTCAGAAAGATCAATGACATAAGCCTCTGTGGGAAAATTCATCACGAACCGGAGCGAGTCGGAACATCGGCTGGGACTTTGAACCGACCACAGTTGCACACGTAAAACAAATATCGCAACCGCACACTCACCAATCTCAGGTCGATCACATCCTGTAACATAAAGCGTATCCGGGATGACGTCTTCCTCTCCTTGACGATTTTCTCCATCTGATTGAAATACTGATCCATCCGCGGCTGAGGAAGAAGACACACGGAGAAGTTTAATTTGGGACATGAAGATTAAATTCTGTCTTTCTCTGTTCAATGTACCAGACAGCAGGTTTCAGGGATTTCCACATTATTTCAGTTTATTACACAGGGCAGGAGCTCTCCTGACTGCCCAAGATTAAATTGGAACAGTCTGGGGAGGAACCATTATAGTCCAAAAAGAACAGATCCAATTTAGCGTAATGGTCTGACGTTAAATTGACCATGTTCAGAAAATTACCACGTTTATGATGGATGATTATAAACCACAGTCTGTCGAATTCACCGTGCAAAAACTGCACTTTTAGGTCTGTAAACTGTGTAAATATTCTTGAGTAGTTTAGAACCGTTCTCCGGTTTGTTCCTTTTGCAGGGTAGTAAACGATGTGGATCAAGTTACTCAATGATTATGTTTACATGTGCTGCAGAAATCCGACTATTGACCTCATTCTAAATAAGACAATATTTTGATTAAGGTGTTTAGATGAGTTGCTTGTAGAATATTCCATTCATATTCCCGTTTACATGTTACAGAGCAGAGTCTGACTCATGAGGTGCACGCCCACCCCACATCATACGTCCAATATTCTCACAAGATTTGACCTGAAACCAAAAGTCAAACAACAACAATAACAACAACAGTCGAACATGTTGCTACCGTTTCACCTTTTGAGGGTTTTTTTTCCCAATTTTTCAAAAACTTCATGATATCCATGTCTCTCAAAATATCTAACATGGTGTTAGTTTCTGCCTCACCCCAGAAATGTCAGGACTTCTTTTTAACGGTGCCGTCAGTCATCTTTTCTTCTGAAGCTCGCTGTAAACTTGTTGCCAGAGGCTAGAGTATGCGTCGTCAAGTAGTCTGACTGCTGTAAACTATGTGTCACTGTCGCAAAATGCTGCAAAAATAGTGCGATTCAGGTGTATACATATGCAGCACACACACTGCGCATGACAGCGACAGGGGGAGAGAGAGGAGCGGTGCAGTCTGCTACAACTACAGCTCCTCTCTCCCCCTGTCACTGTCATGCTCAGTGTGTGTGCTGCATTCTCACACAGCGACCTAGCATTAGTTGCTAAATGGTTAGCAATGAATGGACATTAAAACGAAAATGCTGGAATACAATTTCTGTCTGCAAAGTTCAAGTTTTCGTCTCTGCCAGTGAGGGAGTAAGCTGGAGTAATACCCTGCTCGAGGATCTACTAGTTTGGACTACCTGCTTGTAAACAAACCGGTGAGAGAGACTGCTTGCACAAACACACTGTTTTCAGCAACGCAGCCGTTCCACAACGCACACGCATCCAGTGGAATCCCGGGTGAGGGTTTCTCTTTTTTTTTTTTGATCGACTTTTTATTTCTTATTAGTATATCACATAAGTGAAAACACTATACATGTTACATGTTTCTTCCATTTAGATTTCCCCCATAATGTTACACATGTAAAACGGGGTGAGGGTTTCATGTCTGACTGTGATGGCAGCGCTCACGTGTATTTTTGATTTCCCCGCTGCAGCATCACCCAGGAGTTCAACCTGCTGACCTGGAGGAGGTGCTGAAGAAGGGAATCGACCTGCTGGTCATCGGCAGAGGCATGAGCGAGGCTTTGCAGGTAGAACACACCGACAGAGAGTCAGGGCTTCGTTGTCCACTGTTGTCATCATCAGGCTGGTTTTTGGCGAGGGTGTCGTAGCTGTGACACTGAAGTTAGCCTCAGATTCACAACCTCCAGTCAGGCAGTTAAGCAGAAAGTTCAAGTGAGACCGAACCTACATTGTCGAGCGTCCAGTCCTTGTGTTTTGCTCTGCTTGCTGCTATGAAATCTTTAATCACTTCAGATTTGTTTAGTCTAAGGTCAAGTTTCTGTTTTTGAAAAAAAAAAACAAAAAAACAAAAGTCAGTGTGGTCTAGATACAAAGAAGCACTGAAAACTCACTTTTTCCCTTTTTCACAAATTGTGTCACAGCGCTGTCTCCCATTGGCTGTCCTGTGTGGCTGACAGACTAGGGGGTGGGCCTACATTAGGGCCCGTCCAATGTGTCGGTTGGCTGGTATTATCAGACGGTATTGAAATGATTTTTAAGCCTGCAAACAAGGTTTAGACTAGAGATTTAACACGATTTAATTGCGTATTTTGCGGCTCCTTATTTAATAATTAATAAGTGAAGTATTTAATGTTCAGTGCAGTGAAGTTTGGATTAAAGTTTAAGATATAAGGTACCTGCCTCCATTACATACCTTTGTCAAAAGTTCTGGTAACCACATTCAGTCAATATTTTATTTATGTACAATATCAGTCGATATATATCCGATACTAGAATTTTCTTCCTCCCAGTTATTGGTATCGGTCGGGCCCAAGAGCACGTAGTCAACTTCAGTGTGTGAAGGAAGTGCTGAGACAGATTCAGGAGAGAGCGCACGTGTGACAATCACCTGAGTGAGAAACCAGAAAACGGCAGGCGTGTGGAGTTGTGACCGTCAAGAATCCGCTTTCATCTCGGAGCCAGATTTTAAGTTTTGTTTGCGTGTTAATTTTGTCAAAATGAACCGATGAGTCCAAAGGAAGAGACGCCTTCAGACTACAGGTAGAGCTGGCCGGAGCGCCATTTTCGGGCGCAGGAGCTGATGATGTCCATGAGAGCTGCAGCCCAGGTGGGCCCGCTCTGCTTTCTTTAGTCTGCAGCCAAAATCTAAACCCAACAGAAACTCCTACACTCACAAAAGTGATTAATGAAAGGACGACAGTCAGACGTGCGATAAATGACCAGAGAAAAACATCTGGAACGTTTCCGTGGAGACGTGCTCTAAGTGTGTTTGTGCTGTCGTCCATTCTCTCAGGTTCCCTCCTCCACTCTGGACTTTGTGAAGCAGAATGGCGTCGACGTCAAGGTGCTGCAGACAGAGAAGGCCGTCGCTGAATACAACAAACTGGCTGCAAAGGGCGCCAAGGTGGGCGGAGTCTTCCATTCCACCTGTTAAAATGCACTTTCGCACCAAGTGAGACGATCTTCGCTACATGCAGGACGGCCCGCTGTGCGCCGTGGCCCTCAGTCTCTGATTTGCCAAGCGTGCATCTGAAAAGTGCTTCAGCCCCCAGTTTAGACGACAGACTCGCTGACTGAGAGTCAAACTGAAATATATTTATTTTCAGGTTGAA
This sequence comes from Naso thynnoides, assembly GCA_029783665.1. Taxonomy (NCBI): domain Eukaryota; kingdom Metazoa; phylum Chordata; class Actinopteri; order Acanthuriformes; family Acanthuridae; genus Naso; species Naso thynnoides. Next base: position 28,039,336 of record JAQLOL010000024.1, on the reverse strand, counting down.
GGAGGCGAGCCTCGTTCTCAGCTCGCTTTGTGCTTTAGTAGAGAAGCGGCTACGTCAGAGTGCTAACAAATCTCTCAGAGTTAATAAATGTGCAGAACATTTGAATGAAGTGAGAATAAATTTCTGCTTGTTTGCTACACAAAATAAAGTTAGACAATGAAACATCTCTGTCGTGTGTTTCTTCATAAGAAGCGACTGTCGGTACAAAAATATTCCTGTACAAATGACTCAGTGAGACAGAAAAATACGCATGCTCCCTGCAACTTAACCGACGACTGTTTGTGAACCATCTGCTCCTCTAGATTTAACTGGTTTCACCTTCACCTTACAGTTTAGAACGCAGATGGTAGATTAATATGAAAGTAAATGTTGATTTGCACTGACAGCAAACACTGAAGAACTTATGAGAATCGTCCTTCAGTCCTGATCGAGATAAAAAAAGCAGAGAAACGTCTTCGATGTGAAGTTTAACGCTTCGACTCGGCTCGTCCCTTCAGAAAGTCTTATTAGCGTCGTGCAGGTTTGGGCATGATGAAGACTTTGACTGGCTTGCTGAAAGGAATGGTTCCCTCCACAGTGGCCTCTGGTGGCGGGAGGCTGTCGATGCTGTCACTCCATCCCAGCTTGGATGCCGAGGAAGAGGAGGAGAGGGAGGCCGAGGAGGAGCTGTAGGCCAGCAGGAGGCGCACTTCGATTTGAGATGGCTCTGAAAGAGGAGGACGCATCAGCGGTTCTGTACAAGTAGAGGGAGATGAAAACATTCCTGAAGTGTGTGTGTGTTACACTGACCTGTCCACGCCGTGTGTGAGAGGTAAACCTGTGTGATGAGTCTGTGTCTGTCAGGTCCAGGCTTTCGGAAGTCACCAGGTTTAGGATGGATCACGTGACTCTGGCCGTCTGGATACAGAACCTGCAGAGACAGAAGGAAGGATTTATTGTCCGAGTGGCTCAAAACAAACAGAAAAGTCAGAATCAAACAAACTCTCATCAACATATCAGTCAGTGTGAGCAGCTCCTGAAGTTGAAGACAGCCTCTTAAACACAGTTTTTACTGTTTCACTGCACAGTAGCTGCAATAACATGAACTGACCTGCACTTTCACAGTGTTCTGGGGGTTCTGGACATGCTCCAGTGTTGCGTCAATGTCTAGCGCCACCACCAGGCCAGACGTGAACCTCAGCGGGTTGTCAGACTCTCCTGTCGGCTCGATGATGGTGGCTGTCGCCTGATGGATCTGTCGACCAGCCAGAAAACAACAAGTTCTCTGTTTATCAACCTGCACATCGCTGCTGTCGGGTAGAAAGACTAAACTAAACGCGCCTCTGTCCGGGGCGGTCAGATTTGTTCCAACGCTCGTCTCGTCTTCCGTCATCGACTCGTTTTGTTGTTTTACCTGTTCAGGCAGCCGGAGCTGCAGCAGGCCGCTCTGTCTCAGGGTTGTCTGGAGGATCCGCACCAGCTCCACTGGTTTACAGGACGACAGTCGAGGCATCAGCTCTAACAGCTTGTCAACAAAACTGTCCTGGAGGTGTGGCAGCTCTGCCAGAAAGAGCCTGAGCGACGCCAAAAACGTGTGAGGGAAGAGACAGTGAGAGGAGACGATCAGAGACTCTGACAGTGAACCTGCAAAGTCATTTGGACGCACAAAAGCCATTAAGGAGTTTCTACCACAAGAAAAACTATAATGCAACTTTTCTTTAAACCACACAACCAAACTGTAGAGATCAATTTTTAAAAAAATAAATAAAAATTGCAAAGACTGACTGTGGAGAAAAACGTGTGTGTACAAAACTTCTTCAATTTCATTTCAGATTTCTTCTTCACGATCTGTTTTTTATTCCTACTGGGGAGCATTTGGAAGTTCCGTGTTACTGAAAGCTGCTAAAAACTTTCCTCGGCAGTTCGAGCCCCAAACACTCACAACAACAGGTTAAAGTCATGATTTTGTAAAAAGTCTACAAGTCAAATAAAAAAGAAGTTTTATAGGTCACACAGTTTTACCAGTCTTCACCAAAATTGGCACAGATTACTTTCAGATCCAGCCTCGCAAGTCATCAGATTTCTGCTTTTCAAAAGCATTTGCCCGTCACAGGAAATCAGCTTGGCCCCCTCGTGGCGGCTTGCAGACATGTTTTGTGTTGGAAATATAGAAAGAGAGGCAAGAATCTCACCTCTGGAAAGACTCAATGTCCTGCAGAAACTTCTCACAGCTGCTGGTGAGAGGCTCCACCCTGCGGAGCAACAACACATTCATAAACATCTGCGAACAGATGTGGTTCACATGAGTGATGAGTGTGTGTGTGTGTGTGTGTGTGTGTTCACTGACCCTTGCCTGGTGCGAGCAGTCAGGATGAGCTGCAGAGCTTTGGCCTGCAGGCGAACGTGATGAATCATGGCCACCTGTCTGTTGTCCAAACCGCTGTACAAAAACTCCAGCTTGTAGGTTTCCTCTAAGATCTGCAACCACAAACACACATTAAACAGACAAACGTCCCCCTGAACGGTCTTTCAGGTGCGGTAGCGTGTGTGTGTGTGTGTCTGTGTGTGTGTATGCTGACCTGCTGAGCTGCTGCTGTGGCCGTGACGTTTTGTTTGAGGCAGAGCGGGACGGCCATGCTCCACAGCTTCTCCTGCAGAGCCTGAGGAAACGCAGCGAGGCGATTTGGATTTGATCCTAACTCCCAAAAGCCGTCAAATACCGAAACAAGCAACATAAGGAAAGCAAAGCATTACACACACACACTCTGACCTTCATGAGCAGCAGCTGGCAGCGAAGGTACGTAGCGCAGAAATCAGCAGCTCCCGCAAGTTCGGTCTGCAGCTCCCCGAGCCGCCGCAGGTCTCTGAAAAAAACAGGGAGGAAAAAGATGTCAGCATACTCCTCTTCATCCATCAGAGACATTCACCTTCTCACCAGATCACCCAAGATTAGTGTCACCAATTCAGTATTTAACCAAATGTGAAATATGGCCACAATCTCCCTTCTGTTCCCGTGTTACGATGCTGAGTAACGGCCAGAAAACTGTTTCTGCAGAACATTTTAACGTAGAGACGGGTCGATAATTTACTGTGGCCAAAACACTTGAAATACACAGTATTATTATATTATTAATGGTAGTATTATATTTAAAAAATAAAGAATTTTTTTAAAAAATTGAAAAAAATTCTACATACATATATAGATACATTAAGAAAACATTAAGAAATTGAAAAGAAAAAAAAAAAGGAGAAACATACTGCAGTCACTTTACAACTGATTAAATGAATGATTAATTATAAGGTATCTCCCCCCAAAAAATTGAGCATACGATATCAATCAATCAATCAATCAATCAATCAATCTTTATTAGTAAAGCGCTTGATCACATCTACAGACATTTCAAAGCGCTTTCACAGAAAGAGAAACCAACAGAATAAAAAGACTTGGATTATGTTTTCCACCACAACTGTCACTGGACTAGAGACATAAAAAAAGTATGAATGGATTAAACTAGTGTGTGTGTGTGTGTGTGTGTGTGTGTGTGTGTGTGTGTGTGTGTGTGTGTGTGTGTGTACCGTATGGTGAAGTCCAGCAGGTCCTGGGCTCCGGCTGCTTCCAGGCTCTGGATGGTGCTGACCCTGTTCAGACTCTGTTGGAGGAAGAGCTGAGCTGACTCCACTGAACCCGAACCCCAGCGCGACTCCACCAGGTCCAGACCGTTGCCTGGCAACTGAAAGACAGGTGACCAGTTACAGGAAGGAGGGACAACGAGTGCACCAGTGACCAGCTGAGTGTTGACTAAAGCCGACTGGGAGTTTCAGCCTGTTATCGGCCGTGGATGCGAGTGTTTCGGTGACAAATGTTGGCATCAACATTTGCACTTGTGTGTCCTTTTCTGGTTGCTGTTGTTATTTATTGTTGTGTTGTTCCTGTATGTATCATGACTATCTGTAAACTAATATACACACTGAAGCTTTATTCTGCTCTCACAGAAGGCAGACGCGTTTTGAGTCCCGCCTGGTTCCAGCTTCGGCTTCGTTAGTTGAACCTTGAAATAAAGTTTGCAGTCCTGCACATTTTTGAAGATCCAGTAAAAGCTCAGAGTTGGATACAACTTTCGCACAGCTTCATTCATGTTATTCATTCATAATAAACTGAACATCTTTTGATTTTAGGGCCGTCGGTCGAGCAAAGCAGGTATAATAAAGGCACTGATGTGGTATTCTCACTATTTTCTGATTTTACACAACAAAGAAACAGTTGGGAACTGGATCAAAGGTCAAACTGTTGCGTTGGAACCTTCTGTACTGTTTTCATGAACTGCTGACACGACAGTATTTCAGCTCTCACCCTGAGCGGCGGCACGAGGTGTGACAGACTGTCCCTCAGGTAGGCGTAGTGTCTGAAGGTGTGGTCGGAGAACAGCGCCGGCATGGTGGGGCACGACTTGGCAGCGTTAAACACCAACACCAGCACTGCGATGTCTGATTACCGACCAGAGTCAAGAGTCAAAAAAACAGTTCACAGGCAAAGAGCAGCAAATAACAAAGAGCTGCTAACTGGAGCAACCCAAAAACACACTGACTGACTGACAGGTTCAACACCCGGAGCGTGAAACTGCACAGCAGGTGATCTGTCTGACGTCTAAAAGAAGGAAAACCCTGAATTTTTTCAGGCCACAAAATTCATTTAATTAATTTTCTACAATTTGATATTTCCTGGCTGTGTTTGAACATTTCTGTGAAGTCGCTTCGGACTCTGAAAAGTTACGTTAGTATGATCGAAGAATTAGAAATGACCGTGCTTCATCCTAAAATACGGCAGCATTAAAAAACCTGCGCGTTTGTCTTCCACATGCAACAATCTTAAACCTTTTCCACATTTTCCTGAAAACTCTCTCTCAATAAAACAAACTGTAATAACTTTTAAAAAATGGACGAGGAAAATGTGTGCATATGCGTTGTTTTTTTCCCCAAAAATAAAGCTTCGCATTAAAACCTTGTTTTCGGTTGTACTGCCAGTTCTCTGCTGCTGTTTGTCTGATGTTTACTTCAGGTTTGAAGGTAGAGTCAGTAGAATTTTCCTAAAAAATAAAATATAGACTCTATGTTGTGACACACTGAGAGCAAGAGTAAATCTCAGCTTGACTTTCAGCTGCTTTCAGGCAGAGCTGGCTGCTTTCTGTTGGACAGGTAGGTACTTAACACCAACGGTTAGCTTGTTAGCTTGCTAAATTATCGAGTTTTCCACTACAACAAATGTGATATTCCTACGTAGCTTGCTGTGTAGGTATGAGCAGTATAATAGCACATGTAGTACATGCTATAAAAGGAGGAGGGGCCTAATTGGAATGTTGTGTTTACAAACGGCAACAAACAAATGCTGCTGACCCCGCCTTTAAACTAAAAGTGTGTAAAAAGGAAAAGAAAAACAGAAAAACTACAAAAGGCAGCAACAGCAAATCATAATGGCTGACTTAGAGGTGAGATGGAAAGGTGAAGCTGATGTGGCCTTTCCTCATTAAAATTAAAAAAGTGAGTTCAGACACTTTCAGGTGTGTGAAGGATACAGGCCGGATCGTCCATGTCAGGCTCTGGTGTGTCGAAATATGGGTGTGTGCTGAGCAACTCAGGAACCAACGGCAACACCAGCGTTGGGTGACGGGAACCCAGAAACTTCAGACACCTGAGGGGAGAGGAAAAAGTTCAGCCACTGACTTTTTTAAAAGAACAAAATATAAAACCAGTCACCCTCTATTCTGTCTTGTGAACGAATCTTGATGATTCAATGAAGAGTTCCACTGCTCTCCTTTAAACAAAGATGTTTTCATGTCCACCACACACACACACACACACACACACACACAGTCTTACTTCCAGACAGAGTTGCGGTCAGTCGGATACTTGTTGAGGTTCTTCAGCAGCTCCAGCAGAGCCAGCTGGATACACTCTTTAGTCGAGACGTTGGTGTAACAAATTAATTCATGCAGAGCTTCTCTGATGTCCCGAGACGAGTCCTGCAGATCAACAACTTTATAAGAGTGTGTGTGTGTGTGTGTGTGTGTGTGTGAGAGAGGCTTAAATGAGTGCTAAGTAACTGACAAGAAAATACTTGTGGAAGCAAAAACATTAAAGTTTTAGAGAAACCAGTTTGACCTGTGTGTGTGTGTGTGTGTGTGTGTGTGTGTGTGTGTGTGTGTGTGTGTGTGTGTAGCACAAACACAGACAGCACAGTGTCTAGTTGGTCCTCTCTGAGTGTTATATGAGTGGAGATTTCTCTCAGCACGTGGATGGACTGCAGCCTCACTTCCTCGATCTCATCATTGAACATGTCAACCAGGAAGTCGAGACACTTTTCAGCAAAGCTGGGAGACGAGCGAGCGAGCTGACACAAAGCCTCCACCGCAGCGATACGGACCTCTAAATTAATATTAAAAAAGGAGAAAACACAAGCAAAACTCCTGAGAAGGAGACCTTTTTTTACATCTGGACTGATTTTTTTTTATTTCCTGGGAAACAAACATTTCACGTACCAAACATCTCGTCCTCCAGGCCGTGAACGAAGGCTCCGCAGGCCCCTGAGGCGATCAGGTTCACAGTGTTTGTGTCCAGTTTCTCCTTCGGGGCATCATCAGCCCACTTCCTGCCAGAGGAGAACTCACCAGAGGTAAAGAGTTCTTTGGCCCGTTCGTGCGCCGTACGCTTTCTCTGGACACAGAAAAGAGCAGGAGAAGGCAACATTTTCTAAATGTTTTATTCTGCTCACAGATTTTCACTTAAGGAGCCGATATATGATGAACAAACTTCAATAACTCACTCTGAGATCTGACATCAGCTTCTTATCCAACGTTTGCTCCAGAAAGTGAGAACTGACCTGCAGCATTGAACCCTGAACCGGAAGAAAGGATTCAGCAAGTTTCACTTTTCCAAGTTTCTCGTCAATGAATCACTTTTCAAACACAGCGGACGACACATTACTGTTTCATTTACTACTTCTTTCATACTGTGTCATTTACTAAGAGCTGTTCATTCTGAGACGTTTGTTTTGTCTGTATTCCAGCTTGTCACAGCCGTTATGGAGAGAGACACAACTATAACATGATGTTTGTCAGTGTGTGAGGGAGCCGTGACGCTGCTGGACAGCAGTGATGAGGTGAAGAGGAAGAAGACTTGCATCAGTTCTCACACGTGCTGCATCATGGCAATCAGCGATAAGTGCAGAATTAAATACCACACAAAAAATATATACGCAAAATATTAACACAATTAGAGTTTTTTGAAATAATCACCGTAATGTTAAAGTCATGACTAAGTGGATTAAGGCAAATATTTTAAAAGCTCACCAGTGTTTTTGCTGCCTGCACTCTGACCATCCAGGAACCATCGCTGACCATGTGGCTGATCTTCCCAAAAGCGTCATCGACCAGTCGGATCTCCTCATTGGACGACGGGATGGGCACAATGCTGATTGGACAGACAGAACATTGGAACTACAAGTCAGTTCAGGAAACTACAAACACGTGCAGTCAGTTTGTGCCGATTCCGATGTTTTTGCCGTAGCTATAATTCAGCTCAAGCAAAAGACGCCATTAAAAAAGGACAAGAAGAGAAATAATTTGTTTTGACTTAGTCCGTCAGTCTGCTAATCCAGTTCAGGTTTTGTCTGCTGCTGCTTCCTTGAATCAGCTGAGCTGCGTGGGGAGCCGTGAGAACGATCCCGGAGTACCAGAGATTTACAGAACGACTGACGGAAGAATGAACGTGATGGAGGAGATTAAGCCGCCTTACTCTGCTGTATCGGCTGGCCAGACGATCGGCGCACCTCTAATCAGGACAATGAACTGGAGCATCATGGGAGACAGAATTGATTCATACAGAGAATCTAACACAAACGCAAGCTTTATCTCCGTCCATTCTTCTTACTCTGACTTTAAAATTGTTGTTGTGGGATCAGACAAAGTGTAGAACGCACATGTCAACAACTTCACAACTTAAGGAACAAAACAGTAAGATTTAAATTCTTATCTTTCAAAGTCCTATATATTTAATTCGTTCAAAAAAAAATTAAAATAATAACCATGTTTTGTTGTGTTTTGTTTTTTATTTATTTTGCTTAATGCAAGTTCAGTCATGTGGTTATTTTTGTTTATTAAGTGTTGTTCAACAAATGTTAAATTAAGTTAAGCAATTTTCTGTATCATCTGTTATCATAACACTGTTAGATTTTATAGAGGGAAAAAAGAAAATCAGCCCTAATCGGTCGACCTCCACTGAGGGTGAAAACTTTTCTCTCCTTGATGCTTGAAAGCTTGTTACGTTGATCCAGAGAGGAAAGCGGTCAGTTCTGACAGCGACTCACCTTTCTGGGTAAAGCTGGCTGAGCACCCAAACCATCTGCACAGCTGCAGAGCGAACCTGCTCATAATCATCTGACAGCAACCTGCACGCCTGCAAACACACACACAAAAACACACACATGCTTATCTGTTTACAGCCACTGTAGCTGTGATCGTCTGCCGTGGCCACCACCAGAGGAAGAGTAACACCTTTAACTGTACTTTCAACCCCTAAAAGTTCCTTCCACTGGAAAATGTTATCATAACTTTAATATTAAGTAAAGTTAAGTTAATATTAACAAGTTTCACTGAAGATAAACTGTGCTGTTACCTGCTCGTAAATGATCTCATGAATCTTCATTCCTCCCTCATGCAGCTGCAGCTGTAAAACAAACAGGAGCGCACGTCAGCATCACTGACGTAACGGAGGACTGGCTTCTTTTCTCCACTGATTGTAATTTCAAAGTGTGTGGTCACCAGCATATGAGAGTTGTGCTGTTTTTTGGTGAGTGCAGGTGATGCAAAGCTTTTACCATGGCTTTGAGAGCTGCAGTGCGGACTCTGGGGTCCTGGTCTCCAAAGTAGTCGCTGATGATACTCTGGATGTCCCTCACTCCTCCTGGAGGGACACAGAATCACTACTACACGCCACACAACAGCTCAAAGCACAATCATGATGAGAATATAAAGATCTGAGAGCTGATTGAACTTTTCACTGTGTTGGAAGACATTTTTAAGCCTAAAATAATATTTCCTATCAATACTACCACAAAAATAAAGTTAAAAAGAGACTACGGCTTTATTTTCTTCCTCTCTCAGCATTTTAAGCAAATGAGGAGGACTGATGATCCATTTAAAAGCATCTACACGTTCTAACTTTAAGTACAGAAAGTCTGAGCCATCTAAACATATTGAGGCACAAACCTAACGCTGTGCCCAGTCCCTCGTTGTCTTTGGTCAGAGGAGAGTCGACCTTGGCGAGACATCCCAGCAGCTGCAGACATTTGTTCCTTACCCCAAAATACGTATCAGACAGATGCTGAAAGGGCGAGAGAGCAACAACACAGAAGAGCTTTGTTGCTTTGTGCGGAGAGTCCTTATAAACACTTAATGATGAGTACAGAGTGTGCACAAGTGTGTGTGTGTGTGTGTGTGTGTGTGTGTGTGTGTGTGTCACCTTGCAGGCCACCTCAATGAGCCTCTGTCTGACTGCAGGACTCTCAGGTAGTTGTGTGCCGATGACCAGCAGAGTGTCAAGAAGCTGAGCAAGAACCTGGTGAGACTCTGCAGACACAAGACAGCAAACAGACATTTTGGTCACTTTAATGTAACTTAATGTTAAAGGTGGAGTCAGCAGGATTTTCCAAAAAAAGAAATAAATAGATGTATAGAAAATGAATGTTGCTGAATGAATGCTGAGGGCACCACAGAGCACAGCGAGTGGACACTGTTTGGACCGGAGAAAGTTTTGAACACAGACGTAGCGCAAAGGAAATAAAGCCCTAGTGAGGCGAAACAGCAAGTGGATTAAACTCGTTTCAGAGCGAGTGAGTCTCAGTTCAGCTGTCAGCAGCTTTGGAGCACTGAAGGAGAGGCTGGGGGGAGCGATGCTGAGCCGGCCTGCTTTGTGATGGACAGGCAGGTGCCAAACACCCGCGGTTAACTCGTTAGCTTGTTCAATTATGGACTTCTCCTTTAAACAAATGCAATATTTCTACGTAACTTGCTGTGTAATGTTAGGTAAGTAAGATAACGGCACTTGTAGTACACCCAAAGTTACAATACTTCTGGTGCGTGAGGCGGGAGGCGGGGCCCAATTTGAATGTTGTGTTTACAAATGGCAACAAATGAATGCTACTGACTCAACCTTTAAGTTTAGAAAAATGTTTTTAGTGCTTTGCCAGAGATGATTCTGCAGATTTTGTTACATTTATTACCATTTAGCATGGACTAATAATTAATACCTTTAATAAGAAAAAAATAAATAAATAAAAGACACTTTTCAAGCAGTTTTTTATGCAGTAACGCTGCTTTCCACATGAATGCACTTCAGTTATCATAAGGAATAACTGGTGTATGAACAGTATACTACACGAAATCTTTTTTCCCAGTTACCAGCAAATAATGTTCAATGTTTAATTATGGCTTGTTGAATGTGAAAGTAACCAAAGAACAGAATGACTCCGGCAGAATCTAATTAGTAAGAGTGTAAATAAGCGAGTCACAAGGTCCAGGGTGGAGGTGTGTAAATGTGTCTCACTCTCAGTGCTGAGCGTGTTGATGGCGTCGTCCACGATGCAGTCGGGGCTGAAGCCCTGAGTTTTGGACAGCAGACCCAGCAGGGACGCAATCTTCAGCCTCACGGAGGTATCTGTCTCCTGTGAGAGGGCAGCAGCAGCAGCAGATGTGGGGGTTTTTTTAGCTCAGACTCAAGTAAATGAACACAACTTTGAGACTTTGTGATGGAATCTGCAGAGCATGAATTCATGACTTTCATGCAAAATACATTTCAATAAACACAAAGCGCAGCAGTGTTATTTTATCACAGCTTTACAGACACAATCATTACGTTTATGAAGGTCTTTAAAAAGTCAGAAATCATATATTTGTGGTTACGGTCCTTAGCTTTGTACCTTGTAGTAATGCTCCAAAAGGATCCGCACCACACCCTCCACGCTCTCCGTCTCCACAGGCTTTCGTGCAAAGTGCAGCAGGTACTGCAGAGCATCGGTGGAGTTGGTGGCCTTGCAGAGGTCAATGTGCAGAGCGGCAGATTTACTGGGTTTGGACAGACGCAGCTTCTTGGCTGGAGCTTCTTCATGGGGAATCTGAAATTAGAATTTATTTCTTAAAAAAACAACTGCCATTATCTCGTTTCCGTTCAGACAAAACCTTCAACTTACCCTGTTTAACCAGTATTATGCTGTCACACATTTTACAAACATGGACATTGTTTATCTCAAAACAGTCACTATTTTTTATTTTTTTACTGTAAATCCGACGCGTCACTGCCCTGCAGCTTCCTTGTAGAATAAGCATTGCATTTAACTGACCTCATTCAACACTTATTCTCAATGTGACCTTAATAATAGCTTTACCTTACTGATGAGGAAGCTCAGCTGTAAAACTTTTAAGAATTTAAGCCTCTTAAAATGCTATCAGTCACTGTAGTATCATGTAATCTGCTAACAAACCTTAAAAAAATCAATACTGTCTGTAACGTAACAAATTACTATGAATTCAGATAATGAAGCTATTCATAATAAAGCAGCAGATCAGCTTAGATTGCCAACTGGCAGTGATTCTCTTAACAATAATATTAATTAATAAAACAGCTTATGGGTTAGCTAACATTTTTAACTTAACGTTATTCAGTCTAAAGTTGTTCAGGTTATTTGGTCACATAAACGACAGTCAGCAGTCCAAACAGATTTAAAACTGTTGATACATTTCATACACAGAGCCTTTAATTTAGCTCTGTTGCTATGCTAACGCTAGGTAACGTTGGTCAGTTAGCCACTAGCATTAGCTAACATGCTAGTTAGCGCTCCAGCGCAATTTTCGGCTTTTATCTTCGGTTGTGAGTCCGCAGCGGCCACAGAGGAGAAAGTTTCAGGACGTGTTTACCTGCACAACTTTGGAAAATTCCTCATAAACTCGTTTTTTTAGATGTGCTGCCATGTTCGGGGAAAGATATTAGCCAGGCTCTCCTTATCAACAGCAACATACAATTGTCCCTCTGCACTTCCCGTAGCTACGGCAAGAAAACTGTAATGCGTTTTGTAAATGTCGCCTTTTCTGATGGACTCGCTCAAATTCCTCTTTAGGGAGCTGAAATCTGACAACATATGAGTGTTAAGACTTAAAAAAATAAGCAGCTACATAAACATTTAGTCTGATCTGTACGCGTTAAAACTGAAGTTTTGATATTTCATGTTTTTTACAACCTTTTGTTTTCAATCCAACTTTATTTAGTACCACAACAAGGTACAAACACATGAACATAATGTCAGAGGGTTTACAAACGTATAAACAGAGAAAATATTAAATAGCTTATAATGAAACAGATAAATTCATTAAAAGTTTTGCCCAGGAGGAACAATTAGAGCAAATAATCATTTCAATATAAGAGTATATCAGTGTTTAGAGACTCTTGCTAGTCTACAGCTTTAAGTAATGACTGGTTGGGATTTATTGATCATCAGTCATTTTTTCCAAATTTCTGGAATATTTTTGTTCTATAATAGTGATAGAGTGGTGGAAAATGTCCTCGGACATTCCCAGAGATGAAGCTGTCAGAGGTTTAGCTCTGTCTAGCTAACAAAAAAAACACGTCACAGTGATGTGGGGGAAAGAGAAAAGCGTCAAATCTTCACACTGATGAAGCCAAAACCAGATATTGGTTGGATTTGCATAAAAAAAAATAAAAAATTAAGGTAATAAGCCTATTACCTAATTCAAACACATTTGTAATACAGTGAATTAAGAACTTACTTTTAAATAAGTATGTTTTTTAAAAAGTAACAGTAAAGGCACTCAACAAGATACAACAATATAGACATTCATCTACTTAACTTGTTTGAATAATGCACACAACTTATATTCTGTCAGTGACAATATTTCAATTTATTTGAGTGCAACCATATTTTATTCATAATGTTCACAGTGATTCTTTTTGAAACTTTTTAAAAGAATTCAAATGTTTTCCATACACTCCAGCTGAATCGATCTACATTGATAAATAAGTTCTGCCTCAATTACACACAAGCAGCAACTCTGTTTGTACATTTGACAGCAACAGCCGCTGAAGTAACAGAAGGACAAATAAAGGGATGAGCGGTCAATGAATTTCTTGGAGCTCAATGTTGGCTGCGGATGTTTTGGCCCTCTTACAGTCTCCCCTGAAGCATCCCACGATGATCACCATGACAGGCAGAGCAACGCAGAGCAGGATGCGGCTGACGGGCAGCGGGTGAGCGCAGTCCGACGAGGCTGAGGGAAGAAGATCCACGGCAGGACTGTCGAACAAAAAGGTGGAGGTGAAGTCCAGAGACATGACCCTGCTGCTGTCTTTGGCGTTCACCTGACACCTCCACTTCCTGTTGTTGTCCTGCCTCTGGAGGGATGTCACCAGAGTGATGTTGCAACGACTAGTTCGGCCAATCAGCTCGTACCTGCGTCATATCATCAGAGAAACATCACACAGATGTCAGTCATCATCAGTAATATTCATATATTTTGTATTTCTCAGTTTTTTAGTAGTGTAGCAACAGAAAAATATAAGTTATCTGATACTAAGTTGTAACAAATCCCAAACCAACATTGAATGATCTGAAAAACAAGTTGTGTGTGTATCAAAGTCTGATGTATTTTTTCCCTTTTATTCCTCACGTCGTTTGTTCACACTGGCAGCCGGGATCCTTCATCACCATAAACACGAGAAATTCACACAGTGCTGACGCCCCCCAAAATCAGGTCGAAATATATTTCCTGAGTAACTTTTGAGCAGTTGTTTTAGGAAAGAACTGAGACTTTACAGAGAAATCTGTGCATTTGTAAATTATTTTAAAGATTTGCTTCTGAAGTAGGAACCACTGGACTTAACGCTGAGGGCCACAAACGTGGCATCAGAAACTTTTGAGTAAGCTGAAAGCTTCTATAGGGTGATGTGCAGTTTAATTAGCACCTTAAATTTTCTATATGCAATAATATTAGTACCTCAGTATCTTAGCAGTTAAGCCCATTAGCATTTCACACCTGGGTTTTTGTAGTCCTTTAATTTCTGGTTTGTCATCAGCGACATTGTTTATTCTTCTTTTTTTTTTTATTGTTTTTTTTTTTCGTTCTTCTTGATGATGCGATTTGTGGGTTTTGTGTCAGCAGACATTGGCCCGCCGCGGGGCTGAGGATGGAAATTAGCCACAAAATGTCACATATTTACACACAAATGTTAATTGATATGCATTGTCCCCTTTTTTAAAAAATTTAAATGAACCTACAAATAAATCTAAGTCAGACAAACACACTGTGGTGTTTTCATGGGATTTGTTGATATTAAAAAAATAAGCTGTTCAGTGTAAGAAAACTCAGGTTTGTGCTTCATAATATTGAACAGAAGCCCGATTCCACCAGGAAAACAGTTAATGACTTGTTAGAAATGTCAAAAGAATTTTGTTGAATTTTGTTTTTGCGCAGCAAAAATTAGAATTTTTGACTTTAAGGATGAAACTTTATTAATATTTTGTTTGTTGTTTTCTTTCTCTTTTTTTCTGATGAATATGAGAATAAACAGAAAACTATTATTTGTATCAATTTTTAATTTAAAAAAGGCATATATATTTATTTAGTAATGCTTTTTGCCCTCCATTAAATTCCTGATAGTCTATCATCTAAAATATTTGGGGGGTTTTGATCTGTTCCTTTTTTTTCCTTTTTTGTTTTCGTTCCAATGCTTTCAAAACAGGCGGGTGAAAACCCCTGGAGGAATAAATCCAGGTTTGATGGAAGATTGAAAAATCAAAAACACAGAGGACCTAACAGGTCTTCGGGAGGGCACAACAGTTTTTATTTATTTTAAAATATCTGTGACGTTTTGCTTTTATTTTATAACCTATTGTTCAATTTTGTTGCCTATTGGAATTATTACAATTGTGAATTAAATAATAACATTTCTTATCTTTTTTTAAAGTGTTAAACAAAATGTGTGTTGGTTTTATGGTTAAAACTAAGAAGCTTTTTGGTGAGTAAAAGTTTCACACGACAAAGGAAGGAGGGACAGAGAGCGGAGACCTGCTGTCTCTGGGCAGCAGAGAACCGTCTTCAGCCACCCAGCTGAGGTTGAACGCGCTCGAGTACGACTTGCAGTTTCCAGCATCGTAGAACGTAAACAGGATGCAGTTCAGGCTGATGTTTCCTCCAGGCTGCAAGTCAGTGATGGTGGAGAGCGAAGTGATGGTGAGGAGCGAGAGGTAGATGTCAGTGACGACCGTCCCGTTCCTCAGGCAGCTGTACGAGCCGGCGTCGTTGACCCTGAGGTCACGGAGGCTCAGCGAGCAGTTGGACGTGACGGACATGCGGCTGGACTTGTCTGAGTCCGCCCTCATTCGCCCGTCAGTGACCTCCTGAGTCCACAGCATCCGTCCGCCTTTGAAGGAGGTCCAGGAGATGAGGGAGCAGTCTGAGGACAACAGGTTGGTACAGGGCAGGAGAGCGTCGCCTCCAAGTCTGCCGTACACAAACACAGCATCTTTTTTGCTCCTTACACCTGGAAACAGAAACGCAGAGAGAGAGATTTCAACTTTCCAACAAACTGATTAAATAAAAAAGCCAAAAAAAAAACTGGATCACCAGAACATGACATGGCATGTTAAACGGAAAAATCCATCATCTTCTAGATTTTGGGACAATTCAGCACTGATTCCCAAACTTTAGTGTTATTTGTAAGGAATCAAAGAGAGATCGACCCTCTCGGTTTCATTTGAATTGTTTGACGAGGCTGAAATGAGATCAGTGATCAATCAGCTTTACTAAAGAGTCTCAAGATCCACTTAAAAGACACACAGCACACTGAAAAAAGAAAAGGAGAAATACAAACTGACACATAATAAATCTAACAGTCCAATAAATCAGTATTTTCACCTTTGATATTTTAAGCACATGTCAGAGGAACATGAAGAACACTTATTCACAATGGAGCATTTTTTAAACTATTGTTTTGGTACTTTTATGTAAGAAAAGTGTCTGTTTCATCCACTGCTGACCGAATCAAACTCGACCCTGTAGGTGGAAATGAAGCGTACCTGTGAGCAGCAGACAGGTGAGCAGCAGCGTTCTCGTCAGGTCCTCTGTGTCCGTCATGTTTGTGATTTCACTGTGCGGCAGCTGTTTGTGCCTCTGCTGCTGCTCTCCACGCGGCTGCCTTCACTTCCTGTGTTGCTCATCAACCCTCAGCTTCACTGCCATGAGCGACACAAACAAACTGAATTTTAATACTCAGCATTATGTCATTTCAACAAAACATCCTGCTAGAATGGAGTAAACTTTACAGGACATGCACACAAACATTTTCCATTCATACATCCGACACACCACAGTCACTTTTTAATTTGAGGAAGTTTGTCTATAGTTTAAAAACATAATTCCTGCTCTCACACTTTTTTCAGCAGCATCTTACGGCGATAAACACGTTTATTCAGTACAACTACGAATTCAATACTTTTACTTTTAAATTGTTTTACAAAGCTGCCATCTTACTGTTTATTTATTCCTGTCTATGATTTTATTTTTAATGGTGTCATTTTTTTGTGATGTTCAAAGTTTATCTTCCATGCTGCTGTTTTAAAAAAGTGGTGACGATGTTTGGAAGAGAAAACAGATTTAGGCCTAATTTCATCCAGCTGAAACCTTTTTTCTTTTTTTTCGTGCAAGCATCAATAACAGACAAACAGACTAAAAACCATAACAGAGGAAGCGCTGATTTCCGTTTTGGTCTCTAGAACAAATTTTGTTCATCATTAAAATGACCCACTGACATTTTATTAATTATCACAATAGAGTTTTTGTCACTGGAGGTCACACCTCAATTTAGTCTTCAATAAGTGCACAAATGATGGAATTATTATTATTATTATTATTATTATTATTATTATTATTATTATTATTATTATTATTATTCCAGTTGGACTCTGCTCTCCACTGTGTGTCCCATCATCTCTGTACTGTCAACTCTTATAGCATAAAGAAAATATTTTACAAACAGCATACTTGATTGAAATAAAAACCAAACACACACCAATGAGACAAACAGACTGAACACACAGAGCCTGCAGAGGGAAATGACTGACAGATGAAACCACGCCACTATTTTTATTGTTTCTAATCACTCCCGTCGTTTCTTACAGAGTATTGCAAGGTGTGAAATGCAACAGCTGACAGTTTTTCTTCATCGGGGCTTTTAAGAGGAAGTGTGACTATGAAACAGTGCGGTGGAAACGCTGCGACCCGCGTCTTCACATCTGACATTTCTACAAACACAGGAAGGAAAGTCACT
This sequence comes from Naso thynnoides, assembly GCA_029783665.1. Taxonomy (NCBI): domain Eukaryota; kingdom Metazoa; phylum Chordata; class Actinopteri; order Acanthuriformes; family Acanthuridae; genus Naso; species Naso thynnoides. The sequence continues at coordinate 28,021,972 of JAQLOL010000024.1, read as the reverse complement.
GGCCTGATTTTTTTAGGAACAAATTTATCTTTCAAATCTTCCCGTGGTGTTTTTTTTCAACCACACAGTTCAGTTAAAAAAAAAAAAAGTATTAATCCACAGGCTACGTTTACCATCAACACTGAGGGAGCATCGACATGAAATGTGACATATTTTTCCTTTAATTAGACCCCAGGAGGCGAGGTTGTACTGATATCATACAAAATTCTTTTTATTAGTGAACAATCAGCCTTAATTATTGCATGAGTGTAACTTTCTGTAGATTCAGTTCCAGATGTTTTGCTACTCGGACAGGTTTGACATTCGTGAGTAAACGCAGGATTCTTCCAGTTTGACCATGTGAACATAAAAACATCGTCTGAGGAAAATCAAATGAAAGTTTTAATGAAGGACTTTTCAGTTTTTTTTACATTTATCATCACATCTGACTCGAGGTTCGCTGCCGTGCTCAGGGACACACATGCAGGACAATACAATTTATTGTTGTTTTCACACTCTCATCACACAGGAAGTGGTGCGACCTGAAGGCACAGCGGCTGTTCGATACCCTGCCCGGCTCTGCGGTGAACGCCACTTTCTGCTGACATACTTTTTAGCTTTGTGTTTTATGACCTTTATGTTTTTTTTAATCTGGGTCATTGGTTTATGAACATGGCGTGCTTGATGCAGTGTTTCTGCACCAAGTTATTTGGAAGAGGCGACTTCATTCTGCAATCGCTGCAGTGATATATTATATATTAATATTATATATTATCCAGGTGTTCTACTGTCGCTGATCAAGAGCAGGAAAAACAACTTGCTTGTAAATTTTAAGAGAAAAAAAGATTTTGCAACACTGAAGCTGCAGCACAGCGTGATTTCACTGACATTACAGAGGAGGAAAAACATTCATATTCATAAGCAGCTAAATGAAGAAGATGAAGTTCTTTGCTGTATGAAGGTGAGGATACCTTTAACTTAAACCACTGCACGTTTAAAGTTGATTATTTACAGATAATTTACTGAACCATGTGAGTAAAACAGTCAAAGTAAAGACCTTTTTTTAACATGAGTGCATAAACATATGAATAAAACTACAGAAACTTGATCTTGTAACAAAAGGAATAAATCAAACTGCTGTCTGTTGCGGTTTGTTGCGGTTTGTTGTGGTTTGTTGCGGTTTGGCGCTGTCGTCACCACCAGCTGAACTGGAGTTTGTAGAAGAAGTCGTAGCTCCTGGACAGGAAGCTCCTCTCCACGCCGTGAGGTTCGATGCTCACCCTGTAGCCCTGCCGCTCGATGTCCGTCTTCACACAGTCCAGCAGGTCTTTAACGGTCGGGACGGCCTTCCAGGGTCCGAACGTCACCACCGACTCCTTGTCCGCCTCCAGGCTGTTGATGGCGTTGTCATAGAAACCCAAATCCTCCTCCGTCCGCAGCACGCAGATAATGATGGAGGAGTGGCGCGCGGCGATGGCCTCGGCTCTGGCGATACGAATCAGCACCTGGAGGGAAAGTGAAAGCACTGCGTCCATCATCAGAATGACAGAAAAATCGAATGTGTGAAGAGACGCAGGAAAGGGAGGAACAGCTGGAAGCAGCTGCGATTTGACTCCAGACTGACTTGTTCGGCTGTTTCCTCATTATTTTATATTTGACTTATTTTAACTGACGATTGATATGTAACTTTTATTCATTGTTTTATTCTTACATTTAACTTTTCTATTGACTGTGTGTATTTATCCTACAGTCGGCTGTATTTCATATTAAATATTCACTCACTGTAAATCTGCATTGTCTTAATTGTGTTTGTGAAATGAAACATAGAACAACTCGAGCTGCATGGATAATTTGATCATAGCATATTGCTGTATATGGTTTTTGTGGTTGTCTTTAATCCAGAAATATTTCACCTTAGTTTAATATTTCCAGCAGCTCTTCATACGTCAGCACTCACAAAAACAACTTTTTCTCAGCACTTTAAATCAGGTCTGAGCTCATTAACTGCTGTTTGCCGTCACTGGAGCTAAAACCACAGAGCCTGTCAGCTTTGCTGATTTTAAACCATTCGAACAAAACTGCCACAAAACCAGTGGAGTGAGTTTAATGTTGCTGCAGGTGCCGACCCCCAAAAATAATCACCCATCAATCGAACATTTTCACTTCTCTGTAGTGACTCGTTGGGCCTCATCGTGCACAGAGTAAAACAAATTTCAAGAGTCTCTCCAGCTGTTCAAAGGAAGAATCAGAGCAGGAAAACCTGTCACACATTCTAACAGCTATTATAGTGAAAAAAAACAGGAGGATTTACTCTGCAGGGCACCAAATTTGACAGAAAAAGCTAAATGTGGAGTAAAAATCTCGGTAACCCTTTCTTATACCTTCCCTTTGCTGTTGAATCAACACAAACTTGTACCATGTAGGTTCAGATATATTACTCTGTAATACATGATAATTTACTTGTTACCATCTCTGGGTAAATACCCAGTAGTTACTGTACCGTAAAAACCGAAATCTCTGAAACGTTTGGACAACTATCAACT
>JAQLOL010000024.1:27995472-28005931 GCA_029783665.1 Naso thynnoides | reverse complement strand
CCTCAAGCATATTTGTTTCAGTCTCAATAAAAACACATTTTTAATGTCAGCAAGGTCATTTCAGAGGACTCAAAGCAGCTAAACTTACCTGTTGTCTGCAGTGACTGTGATCCAGCAGATAGCTGTAGCTTCAAAACTTCCTTTCACAAATGTGATTCTTACTTTAGCTACTAACACTAATTCCTTGAAATCCAGTTTTTGAACATTTATTTTTTAATCAGAGTCTGTGAGCCTCTACAGAACCTCCTCCTTCTCATTAGAAAAATTCTTAGTGTGGTAACAATAAGCCTTAAAATTAAGGCAATTTTGGCCTGGAAAGTCATTGAAAAGTCATTTGAATTCAATTTTTAAGAAGGTCATATTCACATTACTTTATTGTCCATTCAAATGGCATTAAAATGGAATTTTGTTCAGACATCATAAACAACAATGCTTAACAAAACAGCCCCGCAGTAAATCCTTTATGAAGGCTGTAACGTTCTGTTTCTGTTTTAGAGAGGCTGCTGTTTATGTTGCTGTTTACTTGAGGTGATAAAATACTGAGGTAGTTTGGAATAACTTATTCTGCATGAACAAAATTGAGCATTATGGTGCAGCAGAGCACAGAGGTGACTTGGGTAAGAAAGAACTGTTGGAGGACTCCTATAAAACAGCATTTATTGTGCCTAGTTTATGCCACTTTGCTCTGATAGCTGAACTTTAATGCTGCTCCCCTTGTCATGATGCTGCTCACATGCATTAACCCTGTATATTTGTCATCATCTAACAGTTTCTCTTGTCTTTTTGCCATCTTCCCTCTCTCCTCCTCTTCCCTCCCCTTATCTTCATCCAATCATCAAACTCTCCCCTGTCTGCAGGAGCTCTATCGGTCTCCCCAGTTCATTGTTAACGGAGCTACGCGCCTGGACGTACGTCAGGGAAAACTCAGTAAGCAGACAGATGTGTTATACAGCACAGTGTTTTTTGTTCAAAACGGGAGACAGGTGAATAAAAAGCCTTTACTATTAACTTTAAGGTGCTTAAGAAATTTATTAAAATCGTCCAATAAATGAGCTAAAAGGTGGCTGAACTTTATTGAATCAAAAATGAGGCAAAGTGAGTCTCTGATAAGTTTCCCCAAAAGTCCAGTTTCTGTTAGAGCTTTTTCAGGTGAACTCACCTGGATGTCTGCTGTGTAAAGAGACATGAATTCTGAATGAATTACATTTCATCCACCTTCTCCTGTCTCTGTTTCATTTTTAGGTTCATAGCAGTTTGGCAGAACTATGTTACCTTTTACAAAATTTCCAATTTAAAGTAATGTAATGTAGGATGAGCCTGTAACAGGAGGCAGGACGCTAAAGTTTCTCATCCATATATGAGTTATCCAAACCTTTTGTACAACCTTGGTTCCACCTTTATTAATACCTGTAATTTGTACATTAATTGTGTCTAAAGTCAGGGGTCCGATCAATTTTAGACCAGATTGAACCTGCTCCTCCAGTACAGTGGCCCTCAGTGGCTGATACGAAGATCAAACTGCAGAGTTTGAACTCTGATTGTTACATCCTGTATTGGATTATTCTCTGATCCAATTCAGTGATGTAGCTACCCGTGAATAATAAAATAAATACCTGCTTAATCCAAAGATGTGATGTAATATTCTCTGATTGAATGCACCATGAATCAGCTGCTTGATAAACAATGGATTGTGGGTAACAGAGGAATTAGGATGATTCACAAGTTGTGCCAGATTTCTGCCTGAGCTTTCAGAATGGAAACGGGGCGTATGAGCAGGACACAACGTTCTGTTGTAATGCGCACTGTAAAAGATGCACTAACCTGATAACTCGACCTGCTTCTCAAACCTGATTTTCTTAGATGACTGCTGGTTATTGTCGGCCATCGCTTCTCTCTCCGTGCACCGCTCCCTGCTCAAGAAGGTCGTGCCTCTAGAACAGAGCTTCCAGGACGGATACAACGGCTGCTTCGTCTTCAGGGTAAATACCTGAACGACGCCAAACGTGCTGTGCAGCACAAACTCGAAAATGGCTTTTTCTCTCAAGTTTGAAATCTCAAGAAGCTGATAATTAACCACAGTTGTAGTTTAGTGTGAAGCCTTTGAGTTTTAAAACGAAGGACACTGAAAAGTAACATTTGAGTCTCAAATCTTTCTTGTCTCCATTGTAAGCTTTCTTTTTATCAACATGGTGACAGATTCTGGAAACTTTATGAATTCAACAAGGACATAAAACGTTTTATAGCTGTTATAAAGTTGAAGGCAGTTGGTCACTGGCGTTGTGACAAAAACAACTCTTGGTCTCTCGGTAGTTCTGGCAGTACGGTCAGTGGGAGGAGGTGAGGATAGACGACCTGCTGCCGACTCAGGACAACAGTCTGGTCTACCTCAGCTCCCCAGACAAACAGGAGTTCTGGAGCTCCCTGCTGGAGAAGGCCTATGCGAAGTGAGACACACACACACACACACACACACACACACACATTTATTTACGCATGGTCCTTTCTGAAGGAGCGTTTGACTGAAGGCACTCTGTTGTCTGACCTGCAGGATGTGTTGGGTGTTTGTGTGTGTGTGTGTGTTGTCTGTTATGTTGAGCAGCTTTTGAAACATCCTTCTCCCCACAAACGTCTCTGTTCTCCACCGCACAGAGCCAACATTCTTCATCAGTTTTAGTTTCTTTGCATTGCGAAGAAGGACCTCAAACTCAGAGTTCAAACATGTACTCGCTGCGTCTTTTGTCCCAGGCTGAAAGGAGGCTACAGAGCTCTGGACATGGGCTTCCCCCATGAGGCCATGGTCGATATGACCGGTGGAGTGGCTGAGGTTTTAAACATCGCCTCACTGCCCAGAGACCTTCCAGCCTTCCTCACACGCCTGCTGGCTAAAGGAGCTCTCATCAACTGTGCCAACTGCCAGGTACGGTGAGGAGGTGATGTGAAAGACTTGTTAGGTTCAGTTTAAGTCAGTGGACCTGCTGAGAGACACACACAGAACATGTTCCCACCAAATGTTTACGTGTGTGTGTGTGAGTCATGTGAGAGTAACTTCATCTTTTTCTTCTGCCCTGACTGTGGGTGGATGTTTTCCCTCCAGGGTCCGCTGGAACAGAGGAATGAACTGGGGATCATGTTCCGACATGCCTACTCTCTGACAGCAGTAGAGAAGGTAAATGTCAAGTTTGAGAAGAAAATGCCTTTTAAACTTACTGGAAACTTGGCTTGAAAGAGTAAAAATGCATACATGATATTAAAGTTAAGTCTCTCAGAAGCATCCAAAAAAACAATCTAAGTGAAATAAATAAATGAATCCTTGTTTAGAAACCGCTTCAACAGCTGCTTACTGATTTCCAAACTGACATTTAAATGGAGGATTTGTGGACCTCGCAGCAGAAACGTTGGTTCATCGTGGTTTGTTCTTCCCACTGCACTCTTTTTTCCTCACTGTCCATCTTCGTCTCCTCTGCAGGTGAAGACATCTCACGGCACGGTGGATCTGGTGCGAATCCTCAATCCCTGGGGCAACACAGAGTGGGAGGGGCCCTGGAGTGATATGAAAACGTTGGTACACACATCCATGAGCCGGATCAGCCAAGATTTCACTTGGTTTTATAATTGTTAAATGAAAATGTAGAAATGAAGTACACCGGGAGTCAAGATCAAGATTTACTACCTGATACTTCTGTAGTTTTTCTGTGAGAGAGATAAGAAATAAACCTTTTTCTCTGTCTCTGCTCAGTCCAGAGTGGAGCACAGTGAGCGTCCAGGAGCAGAAAAGACTGGAAAGAGTCAGCCGAGAAGACGGCGAGTTCTGGTGAGTTTGTGTGCATGGAAACGTCTTTGTGACATCCATCACTGCTGACTCTTAATGTCCGCCCTCTGCAAACACGAAACAAAAACTCTGACATGAGTGTCAACCACAACAGAAATCACAAGGCAAACAGATCAGCTTATCCTCGACAGGACTTTTTCTCACGCACACCTTTTCTTATTCTCATTTGTAAGAAAAAGTAAAAGGAAAGTAAAAAAAGCAGCATGACGATGCGATAACAGCAGCTGTAATACTGCCCACTACTGACTTCATACTGAATAAGTTGATCAAATGCAGCATTTTAATCAACTTTGAACTGAGAATTTTAGAAGTTTGGAATTCACAGCCTACAGTCACAAACCAGTTTCTCTCTGCATCAGGATGTCGGTTTCAGACTTTCGACAGAACTTTGAGATCATGGAGGTTTGTCATCTGACCGACACGCTCAGTGAATCGGGCTCCAGCGTGCTGCCTTGGCGCTGCATAATGCATCATGGGAACTGGGTGCCGCAGGTAACAGCAGGAGGTTCTCCTCAAGGGGGTAAGTCACATGATGACACATGATGAGAAAGTTTATTGATCTTTGCATTATAATTGTTTTACGCATGTTTGTGCCAAAACTCCCAAACTTTGACGATCAGTTCAACGAAGCCATTTTTATGATAATATAGCCGTATTATATATTTGAGTAACTGCTAACAGCTGCAGATTTGTTGTTGCTGCAATTTGTTCTATTTCATGTTAAAATCCTCCCACCATATTTAGGAGGAATAACCATTTCACACTGTAACATGTTTGATGCGAAACAGGTGCAGGAAGTTTAATTAACAGCAGCTTAATGAAAGAAATCGCAGCAAAACAGTTTACAGTAAATGAAGAGAAAGAACAGCAGGGTGATGAAATAACATGACTGCATTGTTGTCCTTTTTGTCCTTATTACTGAACAAATGTTGTTTATTTAGACCAGGAGTGAAACTGAACAGTCCGGCTGAACCCAGTTCATTACAGCACTGTGTTAATCAATAATAAGTTTCCCTTTTTGTACTAAAAGCTAAAGTGTAATGTGTTGCCGCTTCAGTGCGGATTCTTTCTGCTGTATCTGTCTTCAGCCTTCAAACAGATGCTGCTGCAGAACACATTTTGCATATCAGGTTTAATTTGAAAATGTGCAGTTTGCATGTCCCTGTTATCTTACCTCGTTTGAACTTTGTGGAAATAGAAAGTACTAATAGCCAGACATAACCTTCATTCTGTGACTGTTTCAGTGTTAATGATCTGTAAGTCAGGTATGGTTCTCGACACACATCAAGTTGTGACAAGTTTATTTGTGGAGCAGCAGTAGCATAATAGTTTCACTGTGTTACTGTGACTCCACTCAGTGTCTGTCAGTTGCTCTAGGTGTGTCTAATTGAACCTTACATTGGACCAGTCACCTCAAAGTCTCTTTTTGATGTAGTTGTCTAGTCGAGAACGCAGAGTAAAATGACAAACACCAAACTGCAGGAATTTGGTAGTTCACTCGCCACAGAAACATTTTAATTATTGTGTTTATTGGAAGGCTGTTAAGCTGCTTTCACTGCTAATCAACACAGAAAGGATGCTCGCTGAGGTTTCCTCCTAAATTGGCAAGTTGTAGCACAGCTAAACATTATGAAGTGAATTTTGATTGCGCAATATAATGGCAGCAGAATAATAGACTATTTGTTTTTAATATGGTCTGTCAGCGGGTATGATCTCCTGGGAAACTGAAGGCTTGATTTTTCTTTCATGTTTGCATTATACACCAAATGAGTCACTGAAATGAATGATTTCTGCCACCCGACACCAGCGCTGCTGCAGTTATGATCTCTCTGCAACTTGGAAAGACACGCAGGATATCCTGTGTTGTTAGTACAACAACTTTGACATCTTCTGGTAAAATATGCTCGTGTCAACTTTAAAATGACTTTAAGCTTGGACTTGAACATAGAGGATAATGTATAAAAACATATTGACATAAGATATAATGTGTAATGTATTAACTCCTGTATACATAATGTACAGATTTGAAATCTGTTTACATTAGGGTTAAAGGCATTTTAAGTGTTAGTGCTTTATGATCGTCCTCAAAGAGAGACAGGGAGGTAAAAAGTTGTTCATGTGCTCATTCATGTTATTCACCCAAGTAAGTTTTGTGTTAAAGCTTAAAGAATGCAGTATGAAGGAAATGTAGGACTAATAATGTGTGTGTGTGTGTGTGTGTGTGTGTGTGTGTGTGTTTCCAGGTTGGTTCTGGCAGAATCCTCAGTTCTGCTTTGACCTGTCAGAGGTGGACAGCAGCTCAGCCGACTCTCGGAAGAAATGCTCCTTCGTTTTGGCTTTGATGCAAAAACATCATAGACGCAGAGGGATTGACCTCGCTATAGCTCTGCATATATACCCGGTACACACACGCACGCACACGCACACACACAAACACACACACACTCACACACACACACAATAAGCATGCCAACTATTATGATGTCAGTTATTAATTAGTTTAGTGATCTTTCATCTCCCTCTTCTGGCAGCGAGAGTAACTACACAAACACTGGTCATAGGCTCTGCACCCACTATGACTGCTTCGCTTTCAGCTTTGGCAACTCAAGCATTGCTGGTTGACAGCAAATGTATCACTTCTGTTGCCTCAATGACCCCTAGAGTTGTATCAAACCCAAAATTAAAAAACTCTGGAATACTTGAGAAAATACAGAGGGATTTGCGTGGACCAGTTAGGCTTAATCAGCTCTGTGTAAACCTGCTGGGCAGGGGTTTAGTGTTCCAGACATTCCTCTACATGCAAAAGTCCACAGCTGCAGGTATAAGTAGGAATTTAAATTTAGGACTTTTTACTTTGCTGTATGGGTACTTTTAATTGACTTTTAATCTGAAGGTCCAGGGCTTGAAACTCTTCCGTTTTGGCAAGTTTTCAGCTGCTTCAAGCAGAGAGCAGCAGAAAGGGAACAAATGTAGTTGCTGAAATGAAGTTTGGTCACTGATGATGTTGAAAACCTGACAGCAGTTGCTCAGTGAGCTTGTGCTGTCTCTCCAGGCTCTTCCAAACAATAGATACCTGTCACCTGAGGATTTGAGAGTGCTGCGCCCAGTCGCCTGTAGTGCACGCTACTCTTCACGCCGGGAGGTCGTTCTTCGCAGCTCCCTTCCTCCAGGTCAATACATCATCATCCCTTCAACCGCTGAGCCCAATCAGCAGGGAGCGTTTCTCCTCCGGGTGCTGACAGAGCAGGGCAACGCTGCCACGTGAGTCACAGATCAATCTGTCGAGTTCAGATTTGTAAGGAGCTGAGGGAGGTAAAAATACCAGACACCATCAAACTGTTTGTCAAATGCAAAGAGATGACAAAGAGGATTTATAATCACAACTCACGGCAAGAGGGACAAAAGACGAAAAAGTTTAGTATTTAGTCTCTAAACTAAAGGTTCTTTAAATGTTGAACTTCAACATCTGTGATTCTAATTTCGACTCTAACGTGTTCATTCTTATTTTCAGTCCAGCTCACAAACCAGCACCACAAGACATCTCTTCAGCATCAGAGGTAGGAGACAAGCAAATGTTATTTAAATGAATAAATGATTAACCTTGTGAAGCAGACTGGGCTCAAACAGAACTGGAGGAAAAAACAGCTTGTTGACATAGACGTGTTGTCACATTAACTGTTGGAGTTGACAACAGTGGCTCAGAGGCCGGTGCTTCCTGCTCTGGTCCTTCTGTGTGAGCCTGGTGTGTCTGCTCCAAGCATGAAGTATTTTACATTATTATATTGGAATAGATTCAATTTTAATGTGCTTGGAAAGAGTTTAAATAATGAGAGCAAGTTCAGCAAAGATTCATCTGTCAGAAGTGGTATTCAAACTCTTGGGGAGACCTGAACATCCTCACAATGGCAGATAAAACTTTGTCCCAAACAAGCAGAATTCAACCTCAAATCTAAATGCAACCAACATTTGTCTGCAGCAGGCATGTGTTTGTGAAAGTAACGCCTTGTTTCTGAATTTAGACTCTGTATTTTCTCCTGCAGCTTTCATTTCCTCACCAGGCTGCTCTCCCTTCACTGTCAACTACCAAACATCTTTTCAAGAAGCACTGCAACAAGGTGAGATTTACTTGCAGCTGCTGTACATGAGCTGGATTAACTAACATGTGCAAACAGGCTGGAACTTTAAAAAGTGCCACATGGTCGTTTGCATCATTGGAAAACGCCTTTCACAGTCACAACCACCGGAATTTAAATAAAATGTTGGCACTGATCAGAACTGCTCTGTGTGTTCAAACCATTAACTGTGAAAAAGCTTGGTCTGCTTTGAATGTTTATGAATGAAAAAGAGTGTTTCTGTGTTTATTGCTCTGACCTTTTTTTGTCATCAGAAGGGATTTTGCAAACCAGTGCACCTCCACAACCTGCTGTCTGAGGCCATACAGGGAGGAGGTCAGTGATGTCTCCGCCTGCTTTGATGAGTGCATCTATTGACTTGTTCAGTTTTGTTTCTTTCAACAAAAGATAGTCCAAAATTTATTCCTTTAGTGATTGGAAGAGCATGTCAGAAGGTATGCCTAAAGTTGTTTCTATGTACAAAGCAGCCCTGAAGGAACAACTAAGCTAAAATAAAATAATGTCTGATTTCTGCAGTTGTTGCCTCGGATCAATTTATAGACTTTTATAGCTGCTCCAAACTTTAGATAAAAATCAGAGCTGATTGGTTTGGTGCTCTGGTACATCAATATCTTTTAATCTGGGTTTTTTTAAATAATAAAAATTAATATGGCCTATTTACTGAAATATATATGATTAGTATCATGATATTAGGTTCCTTTTCCATCAACGTATCCCCCTGAATCCCCTTGGTCCAAATAGAACCTTTGTCTCAATCTAGAGGAAACGGGTAAAAATGAGTCATCTCTTTTAGATGACGTGTTTCGCTGTGTTCTGAGACGTGTTAACACATTAAGATTAAGAACTCAGCATTACATCTTGCTGTGAAGGACGGCACGGTAACATTAGCTTACAGCAAATGCTGACAGTTCAGTATTTTAGAGGGACAGAAGATGTGGCAGGAAGAAGGATGTTCATCATAGCTGTCTTGTTGATGGAAAAAAAGAGAACATGTGTTTTTCTGGTTAATAACTGTATATCAATGAAACAAGCAGGATTTTTTTCCTTTTTTTTTGAACAAAGAACGTTTGGTTTCACAGCTGCAGGAATTCAAACTCACCTCAGCTTACATAGACTGTTTTAGGTTCATTAACATGACTATTAATATTTATGACATTGGTCCCACCTTGTATTAGAATATCAGTCTTCATCATTCAGCCTTGTGATTTGAAAACACTTGCATCAAAAATTACAAAATCCACGACCAGTTTTCAGTTCTTGTTTACGTGTTTAAATGTGTTCTGATGATCGTTCTTCTTGTGCTTAGTGTTGGCCGGCAGTGAGAAGCACTTGGCTCTGGAACACTGCAAGAGCATGGTGGTCCTCATGGATGTATCCTTGAAAAATAATATTACAGTATAAATGTAAGTAAACAATTGCACAGTGTCAGAAAATAATCAGATTAAAAATGAAAAGAGCCAAACATGATTGAAAGAAAGAACAAGTGAACAGCTGTTGCTTCATTGATCATGAGGAAGTGGTTTCAAGTAGGGCCCGACCAATATATCGGCTTATCGATATTATCAGCCAATATTGGCCTATTGCAGATATATAGGTGTATATCAGTCTCGGCATATTTGCACTCCAATAAGTGCCAATATTAAAACTGTTCTTTAGGGCTGAGAAAATACTTGGACTTGTGATTTTAAATGGTGTAATCACGTACTTTGTCCAGTAGAGGGCGGTCCTTTGTTTAATTGGTAATTAGTGAAGTGTTTACTGTTAGGTGCACAAATGTTTGGAATAAACTTTGTTGGATATCCTGCCTCCATTACATATCTTCATCACACATACTTGCTAACCACATACAAAATATTATATAGAGAATATCAGCCGATAAATCGGATCTCAGAATTTTCTTAGTCCCTAATATCGTTATCGGCATCTGCCCCAAAAATCTCATATCGGTCGAGCCCTAGTATCAAGCTTTTTAAACAATACATAATTCATACCTTGGTTTAGTTTTTCACATACAATGACACCTTCAAAGGAATGTTATACTGAAGATTCATGTAGTTCATTGACCACATGTGTAGTGGAGCCTGGATAGCTCAATGGGTAGAGCATCAGCCTTCTAATCTGAGTGTCCACAGTTGAAGTCCCTGTTCAGGCGAAAGAAGTGTTCAGCCTCTGAAGAGGTTTGAGGAAGAAGTTCACAAAATGAAATTCTGTCAGTGACAGCAATCATGAACTGTGAGGTTTTCCACTGTGGTCCCCAGGGACTGAACTGAATTGAACAACATCACAACTGAGAAAAGAATTTTTGTCTGTGTGTTAAAACTGTGTTACCTTGAAAATTGTCATGCTAAAGTTGAAATTCGATTAATGTCGTCTTTCCTAGTTTCCTTCCAAAACAATATTCTCTCTACAAACTCCATCAAATGGAGCAAATGTTGGTGCTCTTCAGTATCCATGGGCTTCACAGCAGACATCTTGAGGACCAACACAGGTGTGACTA
>JAQLOL010000024.1:27966546-27989325 GCA_029783665.1 Naso thynnoides | reverse complement strand
GTTCTTCTGAGTGTTTATCTTTTCTGTTTTATTGCTCTACTTTGTTTAACTTTTAATAAATTCCTTTTTCGTAATCAATCATGGTCTTTTCCCTCCGGCCAGGCCACGATATTCATAGTAGCCTGGTCGTAATTCTTCCCTGCAACTTTTTCTTTTTTTTTGCATGATCTGTGCAGCAACCTCAACCACAAGGGATGATTGGAGGACTGACCCCCTGTTCTTTGCTGATCTCTGGTATGTGTAAATATCCGTCTTCCAGCATCACTTTTTAAAGAGCGAGAAGTCAGAGATACAAATACCAGAGGATGTAATGTGTGTGTGTGTGTGTGTGTTTGCACAACTGCTGTGTTGTTCAAACTTACTTTAGGATGGCATGTGATTGTCATACATCAGCCACACCCCAAAACACTGTCCGTCATCCTGTTTCTGTCTCTTTCACTTTAACTGAAGTGAGTTTTACTAAAGTCTGTTTGTCTTGCTCCGTTTCCTGTTTCTTTCTTTCTCTCGCTTTTCCTCTTTATAGACAATTTCAGACAAGAACCTGCGTGTAACCCTGAAACTTAAATTAATGATGCAGTGTCCTTGTTACACCTGATTATCAGTAAAACTTGCAATTCACAGTTTTCACACAGACTATTTTGTGAGTAGAGACAGTCAGGACTCTTGCTCTTTGTTCTGTTGATCTTTATAAAGAAACAAAACACTTTGTTCATAAATGGGTTGTTCCTGCTAATGAGGCCCGACTGACCAATCCCAGAGCAGAGCTGCACTATAAGGCATCACATGACACCATCAAAGCTGAGGCATGGTCCTGCCACAGTCCATATGCTGCTCTGGCTGCAGTGATGCTAATCGACGAGGACAATCTGAGTGTGACCTACTTCTGTAGGTGGCTCCTGCAGCAGGACAGTCAGCCTCCAGCAGCCTGCACCTCCGCCTAGCAGATGCATCACCGTGGCTCCGGCCCTTTCTGTTTTATTGGTGTCACTTCTCTGGGTCAGTGGCTCTCAAATGTCTCAGATCACAAACCCCCTGATGGTCAAAAGCTGGACATGAATTAACTAAGGGTTGACTTCCTCTTAACAGGTTGTTTCGTCCCGTCAGTATCAGAGGAGGATGAGATGCTAAGCTCTGTTTTAACATCTTACAAAAAGGAAAGAATAATCAAAGACGTTAAGTCTGAATCAGGGAGATACTTATATCTTCTTTCTGATGTAACACCTTCTGGCCCCACATTACCTTAGCTCAGAGAGGTCACAGCCTTCAGAACTAGGAGATTTTTTAGTGAACATAACTAATTTTCTAATTCTATTATTATCTGCACCCTCTGTGATTTGTACAGACTTGGTAAATTTTACATATCTTGTGGGTGGGTCCATCTGTAAATAACAAAAAAATCTCTCTCTTAAACCCTTGTTTCAGAGAGCACCTGCAAAAATGTATGAATAAGGTAAAATAAAGTAATGAGGCTATTAATTTCTAAATTGTAGAAAAATGAAGGGAAAACAATGGCTGCAAGGAGCAGCAGAAAAACAAACAAGCAAACAAACAGCAACAACAAATTCAAACTTGTAAAACACAACAGCTTGGCCTGCACATGTAGAAATGAGCTAAATGGACCTTTAAGACAGGCGTCAGAATGAGTTTGCCTTCAAAATGACAATTTTGCTCAATTAGAAGAATTTGAAGCTAAAAGTTTACCTGTTGGGGTTTCGTGTTTAAGTTTTGTCCATGCAAAGGCTAACTTATGCAGTCAAGTTCCCAACAAATCTAAACACATCAGTGAGTGAATATTGTTCTAACCTTTCGTGTTTTTTAGGATTCAATATTTTAGATTTATAATATTTCATTATTTCGACAGTTTACGTTCAAATGTCACATTCATATTCATGAGCTACCTCGGCCTATAGACAAGGCAGATGGTCAATTCAGAAAAATATACAGATTCACAGGAAGAAGTTAACTAAGTTGCCTTCAAAATAAAGTTTCAGACCCTTTTCATTAGGGGAAAATGAGGATAATTAGAATTATTACTCATGAAATCTCACATTGACTTGAGTACTTCCTGCGAAAATTTATGCAACACATGGTGAATGTCTTAATGACATTATATAGGAGGGACATAAAGGAATTTTAGCCCATATCTATGTCTTTTGGTAATAAAACCAGTAAGCCTATGTTAAATTATTTTTTTTAAATTAGGACACACTAATGGAAATCAAATTAAAATCTGTGAGAAAGGCTCCCCAGCATTAAAATCAACCAGGCTAAGCGGTGGCCTGTTCACTGAGAGGTTTTCTGGGCAGTAAATTTAAAGTCTGCACACGAAGCAGATGAAATCGACTTCGAAAGGCTCCACCGGAAGCGTCGCTGTCGCTGCGTCCGGCTTGTCGGCGTCGTGCAGCCTGTAGGAGCGGCCGGTTCCTCCCAGCAGCCTCTCGGCTCAGAGGGAAAGCTTTTTTTCTTCTCACAGCAGCAGCGGGGATTTTCTGACCGCACACGCCGGATATTCATCACATTAAAAAACACACTCTGCTGAACGCGGCGAGAGAAGAAAGCCTCTTTCCTGGCTCGTGTATCCCTCCCCATCCCACCTCTCTGATTTGGGCCGTCGTTGCTTTTTTTTTTCATTTTTCTTTTTTCTTTTTTGTACGTTTTCCCTCTGATAGTTTCTCTGTGGCGCACTCAGGTATATTTTGCTGACATGGTAGATTATCACGCTGCCAATAACCCATCCTCGGCCGGCGGGATGCAGCAGACCTACATGGAGCAGGAGAATGACTGGGACCGGGACCTGCTGCTGGACCCGGCCTGGGAGAAACAGCAGAGGAAGGTAAGCGAGCCAAAGTCGGGCCCAGCTGGGCCGAGTCGAGCCGGGCTGCGAGGAGGAGGCGGCGGACAGAAAGAAAATGGCAGGGGAGGGATGGGATGCGGAGTGGAGGTCAGAGATTTGGTGCGGGCCTCGGTTTTGCTGTAAAAACCCCGCAGCTGTCCCCGATGCCCTACTTTCTGTGAAGCGTTTCCCCCAGCCTGCCTCTCCTCGGAGCCCGTCCGGCTCTCTCCGATGTCACGCTGCCTCCTTTCACTCCGTTTGAATGCAGATTTCTCCTCTGCAGCTCTTCGCCCCTCTGTGAATGTTCAAGTATTCGGTTGTGTGCAGAGCCCAGCCCGTGTCTAACATTAGCTGCTGCTTTCACTCTTTGAATGGCACTTTTTTTTTTTCCCGGCACTTTCTCCCTCCCCGAGCGGAAACAGGGCGCCACATTGTTGCAGAAAATCTGAAGTGTGATTGTGCAGACATTCGGGGCGTAAGATAGCAGGTCAGAGCGCGTTTTTTTTTTGGAGGGTTTGCTGTGTTACCGAGGCGTCCTGTCCCACTTGTCCGCCTGCTTGGCTGGCTGGCTGTTCGGAGGCCCGGTGAGACTGACCGAGGCCAGGCGAGTTTGTGCTGCCGCTCACAGGAAGAGCTGGCCGATAAAAAGGCCGACATGAGGATTATTTATCCGTGAATCTGTTCTGGTTCACAGTATTCGCATTTGAATCAGCTTTGCATTGAAAACTGGACGGGATCAGTGACGCTTTCTTGGACAGGAACGACTCAGGGCAGGTTAGAAAAGCACCTGGGAGAGATTTTCCTGATGAGCCTGAGAGTGAAATTCCTCACATGGTCAGCCCCCCTTTTTGAACCGTCAGAATATTTTCTGAATATTTAAAGATTTGCAGCTACTCTAAAAGCAGCCACAAATCCAAAACATCTCTTGGAGGTCAAATGAGCATTTCACGTCCCTGGCCCTCTTTCATTTGCATATGAGGACCTGTGAATCCGACTGACGAGAGAAAAGTCGTTCAACACCAAAACCACACTGACTGTGCAACACAGAGGTGTTAATAACTATGCAAGGCGGCTGTCATGAGCTGTGCTAATGCTGCTGGGATATACAAGCTTCTGCAGCCACACTCCTTTTACTGCACACAAATAATTGCCCACTTGCTCTGCTGTAGTAAAATTCAGCAGAAATATTTAGACACGGAATGAAATGAAACCGCTTGGCACCACAGGGTCCTGCACTTTTCTGTTTCTGTGACTGAATACTCCAGCCATGCAAGCAGCTGATCTGCTCCCCCTCTCTCATCTTCATCAACTCTCATCCAGCTATTCTTCATATTCTGATTTCTTCCTCTCGCCCCACTGGATGGCAGTTAAGGGCGTTCGCCAATATTCACTAAGGTGACCTAGTTTTTCACCCACTGTTCCCTGCTATGCCGAATGATGATGTCTGCGCAAGAAATGTGTCGAGATGTGTCATTCAAGCCAGGATTTATTCTAAAAGGGAAAAGGATGGAGGATGCACTTGCGATCTGGGTGATGGAATCTTCGTTACCCTTGTTGCCATGGCCACATAATAGTAGCAATAATAGCATTTTTTACTCTAAATCCTCATAAGGGAGTGTAGAGGCGTTATAATGAAGGATGATTGAAAGAATCATTGCCTAACAGCGTGGAAAGGCAGAGGGTGTGTTCTCGTGTGTGTGCAGTGCTAACCAGACTACGCACCCTGTCTGATTCACTAACTAGCCAGATGACTGACATACTTTCTAGTGGTGTGACAGCATGCCGAGCATTGAATTGTGCATTTTTAATAGTCTACTCAGCATTATAGTTGTCAACATTAGACATTCCTGCAGGCCATTACCGTCAAACCCGGCCGGTTCAGTCCTCATCTGTTAACTCGACTGCAGGGACTCTGTTTGTCCAGAGAGACTGAACGGGTCAAAGTTTCATCCAAAGAAAAAGTTAACCCACCAATCATTAACAGAGTGAAGCTTGTGCAAAAACTGTGCCGAGGTCCAGTCCGTTGCGTTCCCGAAATCCTCACTCATGGAGGTTTGGTTTATTGGGAGCAGTCCAGGTTGGGGACACGATCCCCTGCCAAGCCCGAGCTTCCCCGGCGGGGAAACCAAGGGCAAATTCCTGCAGTGTATTCACGCTCACTGTGCCAGTTATTGCGCAAAAGTGAGCAAACGCCTCCTGCAGGAATATCAAGTGAGACGTGGATATAATGAGTGTGGGAAAGGGTTTGTCCTTGGAGTGTGTGACGCGTGAGTCCATATGGTCAAAAACGGTGGCAGTGTTTTCCTTCAGGTTGAGTAATACAAGAAGGAAAATGACAGCAGTGCTTTGGATCTTTTTTGGAATTCTTGCCTATATTTGGTGTTCGCACAGTAGAGCCTGAGAAACAGGAAAAACTGAGGGAGGAGACAACTGGATGGCATGTGACAATAGGCCTCAATTTACATTAGAACTAAGAAAATGGAGGTGTTCAGTTCACGCCTCTACTTCTGGAGGTCACTCTGAAGATTAGCACTCAATCTGCAACAAAATGCACCAACTTGTCTTTGTTTTTCTTTTCAGTAAACACACACAAAAAAGGAAAGTTTAAAAATGACCAAGTTTAAAAGAAAACACTTGCCACGCTTTGACTTGTTTTCCTCCCTTTGATTAAAATGTGAGTTTCCCAGTGTGAGTCCGCGTCTCCTTGGCAGAAGCAGAGGTTTGTCTTTGCAGCATGTTTCCAGTTGTCCATTTTGTGCATTGAGCAACATTCCCAACGCCCCCAGAGTACCTGGACCGAGCCCAGCTGAGTCCAGCTAGCTGCAGTTGTTGCAGGCAAAGCTCCTTTCCTGACAAACATGTTATTAAGTCTTTCTCACTGCTCTTGGATTCACCACACGTTGAAACATGTCAAAGCATGCTGTGACGCCACCACAGGTTTAATTGTAACTCTTGCCAGTGTGGCAAGCGGCACATGCAAATCCAGCTCTTAAGCGTCAGTTAGCCTGCACATATTTCCATGTTATGGAGCTGGGCGAAAGTGCCGCGAGGTGGGTGGATGAGCTAACCAGGAAAGCAGTGAAGTTCACAAGCCAAAGGGCCTGGAGCAGTCTGCACCTCTGGGGACGGGTTGTTCTTAATTGTCGCGCTGATGTGCTTATGAAACTGGATTAATTGGCGCTTGTCCCACCGTGCCCCTCGCATGCTGTAGGGTTTGGTTATCTCACAAAAAAGATACAACTTGAAAAAAAATGTAATTCGAGCAAAATGTGAATGATCTGATGTCAGCATACAAGTCAGAGCTATTTTGGTATTTGCAGAGAAACAGACATCAGTTTTAATTCCTTTCCCTTCGCTTTTGTCAGGAGCTTGTAGCACTGATTGTTGATCATTAACTTTAATCAACGAGCTGTTACAGCAGAGTCTGCTGTGATCTCTGACTCTTACAACGGCAACCGTGTCAGCCCGTCATTCTGTTTGCACAGCAATGATTGGAGCTGGACTGTGACATCGACTCACAGCTGGACAGACTTTACAGTTCACAGCTGTAACTGATAGAAATGGGATTGTAGGTGGGATAATTTGATTCAGCTCTGATTCTCTTTCTGATCTTTCACATAACTGTGAAACGGCCCATTAGAGCAGTTTGTACTTGTGGTTAATCGGGCCTGAATTTTCTCAAAACACCTTTGAGTGATTTTTCAAAAAATATTTATTTGTTTATTCATTTATTTATTAGGGGTTGATCTTAATATCCCTTCTGGTTAAATGTAGGTTTATAGTTAGAAGTTGACTAGTCTGAAAGTAAGAGAGCACTAAAAACAGTCCAAATTGAGCACAAGTCCATAATACGTAAAGTTAAACACTGTCTGAAAAATGTTGTTTATGTAGTGAGACATTTAACCACATTCTTCAGTGACCAAACCATATTTTCCATGCAGCTGAAATCTGTGTCCTGTGTGTTATTAAGTTTTGGAAATTTCTCGATTAAAAGATGCGTCACGATGCAGATTTCGAAGACTCTGCATTGATGCAGAGACACGACATAATCGTGAGTTTGTGTGTTGACAGTTAAAACAGTCTGGATGCAGTTTTATGACCACCTCACACCAAATGCCGAGATCACGAGTGCATGTCACAACTTCAGGAAAACTCTAATGTTTCAATTCCTACTTTTAAAATTTGTGTGTGACTTGGAAGTCGTTTAAAACGCCCTTGGTGTAAGGACAGCATCAGTTAGCAGCGAGCCTCCACTGACACACCCAACAAGTGCCCAGACTCACAACTCGACACACGCACAGATTTATTTCCATCGCTGCCAAGGTGGGCAGCTGGACACAGTGTTAGTTTGTTCTTTTGCCGCCTACTTTCACATGCTTTCTGTGTGACTGGCTGGCAGCAGGCGGAGCCAGTTCAGATGGCCCGGGTTGGCTCAGGAAGAGCTGTGAGTGACATTTTGTCTGGACAAATGGATCAAACAATGCATCCTGCCATCGTCTGGGCTCTGGCTAAGATCTGGCTCCATTACAAGCTGCCAGGCTACTTTTCTCTCCACGTCCGCCTTTCTGTTCCAAAACATTTCAAAGAAAGAAGGGAGCTGCTAAAGAGGTCCGACTTAATAGCTGCTTGCTAAACAACAACAAGAGACGCTCAGTTTGTAGAGAGTTAAAGCAGCTGATGCTTTGATTGGTTATCCATCTTTTAAGATTTGTGTGATTGGCTGATACCTCATAGCAGGTCAAACCTGACTGGGGTGTGGTGGACACACGGAGTCTACTCTTCTGTCAGATTAAAGCTGTTATCTTTAAAAGCTGTTGAGTAAATCTGAGTGAGTTCTGCTCATGCAAATCTTCATCTGTAATAAATTTGAATCCTGTTTTTTTTCTGTGCTAGATTTAAATATGTGCTGAAGTGATTGCAAGCTCAAACATCTGAAATTAGATCTTTGTTTGGTGATTCTTGATATTTAAATCTGTTTTTAGAAGCATGACAAGAACAAAATGAAGGAAAAAATCTGGTTCATGTCAGTCCTCTTATTAAAAAAGGGAAATTTAAGTAAACTGTTTGCAGTTTTGATGGAGTGAGACAGCTTTTTTTGATGTTATGTCATCCTGAAATACATATTTTTTGGATTTGACAGCCATCAACAATCGATTAGAGATGTGACATGAGCTCTAAAAACTTTTTAACTTGTGTGTGTGTGTGATATTTAATATTTTCTGAAACTTTAAACGATTTCAATTCAAGCCATTTTTAAAATAATCAGCACTTGCTGTTGATTCAGTTGCATTTTCAGAAGCTCTTCCTGCTTAAAAAAAATCAAGCTCAAGGGGAAACACAGCTGTAATCTATGACCTTCTTGTCCAAAAGTGGACATTGTATTTGAACCTATAAAGCTCACAGAGGAATACAGTTTTAGTAGTAACAGTAGGTGTCTGCAAGCTTTTTGGAATGTGAGATAGTGGAAGTGTACCCTTGGTCATTCCCTCAGTGCCAGCTGATTCCAGGTCAGCTGTGGGAAAGCCCTCCGCCTCAGCTGACCGTGATCCAGAATCAGCCTGTAGATCTAAACAACGAACCAGTCAGTAAAGCAGACAGCCAGCGAGGGGACAGAGCACAGAGGAATGTAACCCCTCTCCAGTTCCCCCTCTGTCTTTCTCTCTGCGCTGCCATTGGCGGCGGTGGGAGAGCACGCAGGGGGAAACATTCCTTTGGTGGCCCATTATAGCCGGCTAGGCCAGTGGGAGGGGGCTTTTTTACTAAAGGGGGGCGGGGTATCCTGTTTTTTGCCTGACAGAAAAAAAAAAAGAGTTGGGGGTTTGCAGGATTGCAGATGTGGTCTGCGCGGTGAAGACGAGATGGAGAATCCTCCTCAGGGGCAAAGGCTGCTCGCAGGAGGGGGGGGGGGGGGCGAGAGTTTCCAGCTGGTTACGATGTGGCGGAAGCTGTGGCGCCAATCGTTGCGCCGAATATTTGTTTGTTGAAATGTTTTAAGACACCGCCCATGATTAATTGTGCTTTAAAATTTCTGCTTTCTTTCTGGTGCAACAGGAAGTGCAGACCTGAACGCACGGCCCAGCGGAGGGGTTGTGCTGTACAGTGAAGCCCAGGGCTGGTATTGACATTGGTTGGCTCCAGGCCTGTGCGTCGAGGTGGTGGAGCCTAATGTGTTTCTCTTTCAAAGAGATTTCTTTACGGTCTGTTTCTCTCCCCCTCTTTGTGTGGGAGGAAAGGGCTGCATTTTGGGGCAGAGAGGAGCTCCTGGGTGCATCTGAATGTCATAGAAGCCATGAAGCGCCGGACTCAGTTTATGGCTGACATGACCTCAGTCCGCTTACTAATTGTGGCTGTGTTCACATGCTTCCTTTTTTTTTTTTGCTATTGTGCATAGTTGTGAGGATTAGTAAATGGCATTTCCCTCTGATGAATTGAAATTGGCAACAATAGGGACTAAGAATTTCCTTTTGGTTGGCTGCCAGCATGCATGTCGATGGTTTTTAGCTGGAAGCTCAATCCTCCTTCACACGTCCTCCAAGTGTATCCTCATCACAAATAAGATCTTTGCACAGTTTGTCATTGTGTAAAAAAAGCATTTTCACCATCTAGTATTTCTGTTGATCTCCATACTGTTATTCAAGGGACACTTCTGGATTAGCATCATTTCCCGAGTCCTCTTTACACTAAATACCAAAGACACAGAGGTGCTGCTTGTGCCGAAGCAACTAGTCCAAAGATATGTTGAGCATCGAGTAATCATTCAATTCACTGATCAGGTAAAAAGCAGAACATTCACTGGTTTGTATAGCTTTGCTGCATTTCTGTATATGTCACAGTAAACTGATTATCGGAGTTTTGCAGGATAAGCAACTTAAAGACATCAGCTGGATTTCTGAGACCTTGTAACAGCGTATTTCCCTTTTGAATTTTTCGATGAAATGAAATTTTTTAAAAAAAGGAGAAAGTCTGTAATTGAAATTATAATTAGTTTCAGCTCTCGGTGCTCACAGGCTTCTCACTGCACAAAAATTCTAATTCTTGAGAGATTCATTTCATGAATGAGTAGCTTTTTTTCCCGGAGATTATTTCTGCTGTTGGGTTATTACTTTTCTTACAGGCCTCTTGAGACTGAAAAAGTAAAAGCCGATCAGTGATGTAGGATCATCGCTCGAGAGGTTTCAACTCCTACTGGAACTCCGAAGGTTCATACGCGCAGCTGATGGAGACTTTTCTGTGATTCGGCAGAGAAAATGTGACTGCACTGGTTGTGCAATGACCTGTGTGTCAATGTGTGTGTTCTAATGCAGGCTCTGTTCTCAAGAAGCTGGAGGGGGTTTTGTTTGCCACAAAGCAGCAGAGGAAAAGGATGTGTGTTTAGGTGTGGTGTGTGCCTGTGTATTTAGATGCCTGTGTGAAGGTTGGGGCACCATTATATTACAAGTCTTGGGGAGCGAGGCCGGCTGCGAAATGAGGGTGCTGCCCCCCCCAACCCCCTCAGTTTTCCAGCATTCACATAGCTGTGGGTTTGTCTGCCTGAAGCTGCTGGTAAACACTGTGCAGTTAAACAAACACAGACCCTCTCGTGTCCCCACATATGGCATGAGGGCTGTGATTTCTCCTAAAATGACTGTTTTCATCATCATACATGTTCCATTTGACACAGGGGGAAATAGACTGAGGAACTGTTGAAAACAATGCAGTATTGAAAAAGAAAACTGTCATTCAGCTCTGCCTTTGGTAAGTTCCCCATAAATAAACACCTCGGTGGTTTTTAAATGGAAGGATGACTGAAACCTCACCTCACACTTCCAATGATTTTATGTGTGTAACAGGGCTACACTTATAATGCTTGACAATATCCAGTTTTTATCCTGCATTCACACTGCATTTTCCTCTTGGGGTGATTTTTTTTTTGTTAGTTCAAAGTCCTTTGCTTAAAGTCTGGATTGAGTGGAGTTGTTTCAATCTCTATATTCCATTGAAATAATAAGAATATGGCTGCATTCAGACCAAATCAGGTTATGACATTTGAGTGAGGCTCGTCCGTTTTGGCCACGGCTCGAACCACCACAAAGACGAAACCAGCTCAACTTTAGGAGAGATGTAGCCCTACACCACGCAGGCAGTCACTTAAAGGGACTGCCTTCCAGCAATCGACCTCCTCTCCTGGATTGGGGAAGGAATAGAGGGCAACACTTGACATCACACGGTGAGTCCTGTTATTTTGACTGAGTGACACTCCCAATGCCGGACAGCCCTACATGTTTCGCCGGATCACCTAATTTGGTCTGAATGCAGCCTGAGGCCTGAATGATACGAAACAAGTGCCATGTTTCATGAATCTGTTTAGAAGTTAGGCGCCTTTTTGTTACAGGTCGCGCCCACTGTAAATTAGCCAATTAGCACGAACACAAACACACTCCTTCTCTCATGCACACATGCACACAAATGCACACATGCACACAGATTTTAGCCTCCTAGGGAACTGAATAGTTTTGCTGCCAAGGAGTGGGGAATTTTTGTCGACTGACTGACAGACAGACAGAGCGACCCATCGAGCTGCTTAAAAAATGTTGCATCACCATCACCATGGCAGTTATTCAGAAAGATGACAGTATAAGATTTAGCTGTTGCTATGCTGTTACTATGCATCCTCATTGTATGACACTGTTATCTGTGAATATCTCTGCTTACTGTGGCATCTGTCTCTCTGTCTGTGTTCATGCATGTATCTGTGAAGCTGCAGAGGCACGGCGCTCTGCAGGCCTCAGTATTTTTAGAAACACCACTTTACAGCTCTGCTACAATTCTGCAGCTAAGAGAGTGAGTTTCAATTTAATCAAAATTAGACCAGAAATAAAAGAGCAAGAAGATAAACCGCTGTTCTTACAGGTGTTTCAAACTGTCCTTCGAAGAGGCTAATGTAGCGGTTTGCTTCATACACTAGAGACTATAGATACATGTGCATTGCTCAAACCATTAGCTCAATGAAAAGGCTATTTAAAAGTGTGTGTGGTTGTTGGTGGGTGAGGTAATGTGTGTATTATAGCCTACTGAACAGATGTCTGTTTATCTTATTGCATTTGAAAGCCTCCTTCTTTCCCACACCTTTTTGTTGCATGTTGGGAATTAAAGATAAATTTGTCATCGCAGCACGAAAAAGAAAATTGTATTTGCACATTTGTGGACCTGTTTTGTCTAGGTTGCCCTCTGCTTGCAACATTAGATGAGAATCAGTTTTAAGGTCAGATTACAGTCACAGGGAATAAAAATCAGCCTGAAAATGGTTGTTCAGTGTCTTCTGTGGCAAATCAGTCCAGCTTTGATGATGCGTTTCATTTACCTCGGAATTCAGATTTTGTAGCTGAGAGTGACGTCACATCTGAGTGAACCTCGTTTAAGTTAAGAGGGGCCATTGTTAGCAACTGTTGTTGTTAACACTGTCAGCTAATACCAGCCGATAGCAACTCACTACGTGACAGTTTGCTCGTAAAAGCGACATAGCAGCATGTCCACATGTAGAGGTTGAACAACACTGCTGGTTTGACTGATTTAAAGACACTGAAACAGGACTCATTGGCAGATGAACAGTGCCATGTACAGCTTTCTCACTGCTGATCCACGAAGCAGCCATCTTGGATTTCTAGCTCGGGGTTACTGAAGTTCCTCCAGGTTTTTTCCTCCATGTCTACAGAACCTTTTTTTTCCCCCTTTTTTCCCTGTTGTCTCTGCCTGGATGACACAGATTTAGCTATAGCTGCAACATTAGTAACATCAGTTTAGCTAAAAATGATAAAAAGAAAAGAAGTGCAGCCACTAAAACTTCTTCTGTTATCTTTTGTTTGTTCTGTTGCAATCTAAACACAGCATGTGATATCATGTACGGCCGGACCTAGTGTGGACCTTTGTTTTCGTATGAATAAAACTGTTTTTCCAGTCCACATGAGCGGACGAGTCCACGGACACACAGTACAGAAAGTGTGTTTGGGTATGTTAGCTGCACAGCTAACTTAGCTAACTAGTTAGCCATTCCTTAAGCAATAGATATTTCTCTGTGCAACAGGAAACTGTAAATAACCAGGAATTGAGGCAGTCAAAAGACATCAGAAAAGAAAAACAGAAAACATTTCTCCATAAAATATGACCCAGTTTCACTAAAATCAGTGACATGGTTGGTGGTAAGTGTGTAATGCACTTCTCACAGGAGACTGTTCCCAGCAACCCAAGTTACAATGTGCAAGAACAGGCACATGGAGTGCAGAGAGGAAATAAATGTGGCCCCATTCTCTCTGCTACAAGTCAGTGTACCATCAAAATGATTTAAACCTTTATTTGAAGGTAAAATAGTCACAAAATGTCTTTAGTTTTTTTAAGTTGTGTAGAGCAGACCTTGTCGCGTATACAGCACAAGTGCACATATTTCCACCCTGTCCTGGGTTTGTCCTCAATCGGGTCGTCTTCTGGAGGCCGGCGTAGCTGTGCAGCAGCATCTGTCAGAGTGGGACAAACCTCCCAACCCGCACCACCACCGGAGATTACACCCCAGCTCAAATGACCAGATTATATCCAAATCTGAGACATATCTGGGATGAACAGAAAGGTGGGGATTTATGCATGTAGGCACAACACATAGGGATGGATGTGGCTGCTGCTTTGTCTTGCTGAACAGAAGTGAACTGACAGTGCAGTGTTGACAGATATGATCTGAAACCAGATTATGATCTGAAACACTGACTTTCAGTTTAAAAGCACTAATTTTTCCCAAATGGCCTTTTAATTTGCCAGTGATAGAGGCGACAGTCCTACGAGAATGTAAATGAAGATTTTTACTTTTTAGCCAATTCAGATATGAAATGTGTTGAATGAAAACTATAGTTTCAGTTTGAATAATAGATCTGATCGGTAAAGAATTTACCAGCATAAATCTTAATTATGCAAAATTGATTTATATTGCTTCATCAGTGTTTTTTTTTTTTAGGTCAGCTCAGGATTTTAAAGCTAACCATGTTCTTCTCAGAATTTTGTTGTTTTTTAGAATAAGCCTGATGGATGCAAACGTGGCCCCACCTAAACAGGTTATTCTCACCGTGGGGTGGGTGTGTCAGTGAGAGAGGGAGAGCAACAAACAGGCCGTGCTAGTCTGGTAACAAAGAGTGTGTGATGGTAAGGCCTCATGCTGCATCTGGGGTATGCTTATACACACACACGCACACACACACACGCAGAGCAGACATCTGGAGGGGATGTTTGGCTGGAGCAGGGCTTTAGCACCGCGGCTGCCGTGTGCCACACTCGTCTACCTCCCAGCCTGATAGTGGCACAGCTGCGGCTCAGACCAGCGCTCTAAAACAATTAGATGAGCAATAAACAGATAGCTGACCTCTGTTCTTCACCAGACACTTATCACAAGCATGCACATGTTCTGATTGTTTGTGTTTTCTCTGTTCCTTATTGCAGCTGTGATTACAGCAAACAGCAGCCTTCACAATCAAACATTCTTCGCCTCTGGGGGAACTCTTCTGCCTCACTAATTATGCAGGTCAAATGTTTGGGCCCACTGTCAAAGCCAAAAACTTTCTGGTTTTGGTACCAATCAAAATGTGTTTGTAGGGCTCAGTTTTAAAAAATGTCATGTACTAAATATTTGGTCACAATTTTGACCATTTTTACATTTTATTTAACCAAAGCTCTTGCGTGGCTGCCTGTGTTTGCACCACCTTTAACATTTGAGAACTTTTTGAAGACAGCTGTTGCAGGAAAAAATATGTTTACATTTCTCCAAGTAAACTTTGCTTTGCATCTTCTTCTCATCCGTGAAATATTTTAATTGTCGCACATTTTCACTTGTTTCGTTGACATTTGACTTGTGGATCTGCAGCAAAGTGAGCTGACCTCATCCCTGACAGGGAGTCACATGACCAGGCCACCGACATCCGCAGGCATCAGTCAGTGTTTGTTGTAGTGTCAAGACAAATGCCTCCATGCATCACAGTAGCTTTAAAGCCTAACACATGTAAAGATGGGCCAAACAGATCATGATTCAAACTAAGTGTGTGTGTGTGTGCGTGTGTGTTTCCTCTGCGGCTGTCTCTGATTTCCTCAGTGAGTTACTTGCTGTATTATTTAACGCCTTTCAAACTGGGGCACTGGGCAAAGAGGTGAGGAGGCGAGGCCTGCTGGGAAACACATGCATACAGCAGACACAATGAACGGTGTGTATACACTTATTTAACAATGAATCTACTGGACACATTTAGATTAAGCCTGTTTGATGTCTTTTCAATCACATATCTATAAATGAGTGCCGCTAATGCTAACGGATCACCTTCTCTTGCCTGCTGAAGAAACAAATCGTATCTGAAACCAAACATCTGAAAATGTCTGACAAACATTAACAAATTTTAATCTGCAGAATAAGGTGCCCCTCAGATAATATCAAGATTGAGACAAAATTCTAATTTTTAAGTCTGTGTGGAGTTAAATTGGCAGTGCTGTCTCTTGTGTTTGTGCACCTGCAGCAGAAACGTTTGTGCGGGGCGTCAGTGGAGCCTGTGCTGTTTTCAGAGCACATCACAGCAGCATTAAATATTTACTGACTGCGCCTGGCCTTCAGGTTCCTCTGCTCTCATTTAAAGCGCTCCGTGACGCTCCGCTCACCAGTTAATCCCACACAACACTTTCTTTCTCTGACTCTCCATCTTTATTTCCATCTTTACGTTGCTCTGTCAGCTTCTCTGTCAGAGTTGTTGGGGCAACAGGCACAGACAAAAGAGAATCACTGGGGTGTGTGTGGCTATTTTTAGAACTTGGCCAGTATGTTTCTAGCCATCAGTGTTGCAATGACAAATTGTGTTTCTGTGTCTGTGTGATTTAGCAGTTCAGCTCTGGGGCTTAGCTCTTTCTGTACTGGGAGAAATATCTTCATATTCAGCATACATCTTGTTCTGGTCAGGCGTCTCCAGTTTCAGTCTGGGACTTTATAAATAACTTTAATTTTTAGTTTTTCTTTCATAGCTTGCATGGGGTGAATGATCTGGTTTGGTTTTTTTGATACTTCACAGCCCAATGGATAACTTTGGAATAAGATTTAACAAGAAATTTAACTCAGATTTACGTACACACTCACATGCAGTCAAGCAGAAAAGTGAGAGAATCATGTGGTCCATCAATGGATGGATGATAAATGCAGGAACTGCAGGTTCACAATCTAAACATGCAGCAGCTGCTGCTGGCGGCCTCGGGCTTCGAATCAAAAAATAAAAGCAGGAGGATTTTTGCTTTTCCCTTGTCTTGTTTTTTTTATGCCATTGTTGTTACTTTACTTCATTCTTTCCGAGTTGCAGCTTTGAGAATTGAAAATCTCCTCAGGAGTTGATGATATTGGTTTTCCTGGTGAAACGATTGTGTGTGGAAGGCAGTATTGATGGAAGAATGATCTGTACCATGGACAAAAAATAGGTTTCTGTCTTGGACATTCGGCACCCAGAATAGACAAATAATCAGTCTATAAACGTGAACGACAACATTTTGAGAACTGCCTCAGCGTTTAAGAATAAGTTTCTTCTCCAAAGGTGGAGGAGAAGAAGAGAGGATGAGTGAGACTCATAATGGTGGATGAATGACTGCAGCACTGTTTGTTCCTCTGGGAGTTGTAGTAGTGCAGGAAAGAGGAAGGAAGGCTCTGTGGTTTTTGTGGTTTTCTACCCCTTCCTTGTTTTAAATATAAAGTCACCACACATGCAGGCAAACCCTCTGAGTCAGGCCAGAGAGACAGACGATTCTGTTTATGTTCATGTGTGTCACTTCGCCTTAATGGACCACATGGCTGGCCAAGACAGGAGGGAATACCTGCAGACGAGTCCGACTACTACATAAAAATAAAGAACAGGGAATTTTATGTCTCCAGCTTGAGCGGAAACATGAGGGTTTGGCAATATGAAGATGTACTGTATATTGTGTGAGAACGGAAAAAAGTTTACCCTTTCGTGTTAAGTTTTCCATTTATTTTCTTCCGGTCATAAATCACACTCTTTATGGCAATATCTGTGGTCATTTGTGCCATTCTTTGCATTCTTCCACAAGAGTCGGATGCATTCAGGAAATTTACAAGAAGGCAGCACAAAACTGTAAACACGTAAATCTTCTGCGATTACGTAAAAAAAAAAAAAAACACCCATAGACAGCAGAAGATTTAAAAAAATTATGGGGTGAAGAAGTGAAGTGACAGAAAATGAGGATGTGGTGTAAAGACTGATGAACATTTTTAACTTTCCATAAAACTGCAACAAAAAGCATTTGACCCCACGCCAGGTTGAGGAACTCTTATTACTGACCTGATGCTTTTTGACCTCTTGTGGGCTGATTTTGTATTTTAAAGTCAGAGTTGACATCTCAGTGAAAGTGGCTGCTGCAGCAGAAAGTCGAGTGGTTCTCTGCTCTGCTGCTGGTCTTAATGTGGGTCAGGGAAGTCCTCTGCCCTCGCCGCCATCGGCCGCGAGCCTACTATCCTGTCTGATCCAATCAAAGCAAGCCTGCAGGGGATTATTTAGCTACTGTGAACAAAGACTCGTCTGTTGGCCCTCCTCTGACTCATAGTGCTGTGGAGCGTGCACGTTCGCGTGCACATGGAGTTAACACAGACCCTGGTACCCAGCAGTGGCTTCAGATAAGCACAGTTTTGTCTTTGGCATGTGTGCATGAGCGCAGCGTCCTGGGTTTGACTTTGCTGCTGTGGAGACGCGATGGTTTGTCGCTGCAGTGTTTCCTGCTGAGCTCGTCACCGCAGCGTGAGATAGTCTCTGTACCAACACACTCTCTGAACACCTTCTGATGGATTATTTTTACCTTCACTTTGACATTTACAGCAGTGCAAGTTTCCAGCTGAGCTTTGTTGTTATAAAAGTCTTTGTTTCAGTCGGAAAAATCTTTTATTTTGTCATGTTATGTCCTGACAGGAGGGAGAGAAATCTATTTCAAAATATGTGGAGGAGGATGAAAGGAAAGACAGAGAGGTAATGGTGAGCAGTGATGATGATGATGATGAAGAACAATAGTGATTTTGAGCAAAGGTGTGAAGATTTAAGAGCTCAAGAGTTGGACTGATTCGTACTACAGACGCCAGTGCTGAGAAGCATTTTAAACCTTCTAAAAATAAGATGCTGTAGTCTGCGGTTGCTTAGCAACAGCCCTGAAGCACGGTTGTAGTATTAATATGACTGCTGTGTATCCTGCATGACCAAACTCTATGTGAGGGTTTCCTCAATGAAACTAAGAATTGATAAAGAAACCTATAACCGATCAGCAGCTGTAACAGAACTGATTGTAGCTGAATGTCGGCCAGCAGCAGCCAAACGCCGGTGGGCTGATGTGAATGCTCTCGCTTTGATCTGTGAAACACTCAGCTGAACTTTGTTGAAATCTGAGAGGCCAGATTGGATTTCACCCTCAAAAGTCTCTTAAATCTTGGAAGAGAAACGTCACTAAAGCAGAGGAAGTCAGCTGAGGCCCGTGGAACTTTGAGCGAGTCGAGGTGTGAGTGAAAAGGAAGTTGATCATACATAACCGTCCGTACGGCCAAAAAAAGCTTTCTGAGCTGAGCAATCATGTTCTAATGTAAGATTCAACCTTTTGCTGTTTTGATTTAGAGTTGGACTCAAATATTTGACTACTTGTATTTTTGTTCTAGTTACTGTCTGGTCATTTTACATGTAAACAGGTTCCATATTGAATTTACAGCAAACATATTTTATGTTGTCATATGTGATAAGAGCACTCTAGTTGTCCAATCAGCCGTTGTTTATTTACAGATGTGCAGAAAGTGGTCGAGAGGATCAGACTGTCTCTGATCCACTGTCTGACATCCTGGACTGCTCCACGAGCAGCAGGAGAGGGGGCGCTACGATATTAAAGTCATTAGAAAGGGATTGCATCGATCTGGAGGAGCTGTGATCCCCCCACAGACTCGACTTGGCAGTGGCCATGACTGAGCCCTGAGGCTTGTGTGTGTGTGTGTTTGTATGAGTGTGTGTGCGCACAGAGAGGTGGGGGGAGGTTAAGAGCTCTGCACGAGTCAATCTGGGGCAGCATGAGGATCACTGCATTAAATCAACTTAGTGTTTTAGGTTCTTATGGAGGAGTGTGCTGATGAATAAGTGTGCGTTTAGATTTTCACGATCACGAGCATGGAACCATTCTTGGTTCTGCACGTCGTTCGTCTGTCAGCATCGCACACAAAGGATAAAAAAAAAAGTTAACTTGTATAACCAGCAGCATTTATGAGATCACTTGCTTATCACTCATCTGATGATCAGGGATGTTCCCAGATTGAAGCTAAAAGAAGAGTTGACCGAGCTTTTGGAGGAGTAGCACCTAGTCTGTGGAACTCAGCATCTTTAATACATGTACAGCCCAGATGCCCAATGCCTCGAGTCTTTTAAATCTTTGGTCAAGACTCACCACTTTTCATTGGCATTTAGCTGAGCAATGACACATCAATTTAATATGTTGTATTATTTGTTTTTATTGAATTTCTGCTGAGTTTGATGTTGATATTAATTCATATTTATATTGTGATATCTGTATCGATTTGAAACTTTTATTTGATTTTTTTTTTATTATTTTTAAACTTCTTTGCAGCACTTTGGTCGACTGGGTTGTTTTTAAATGTGCTATATAAATTTGACATTGACATTTACTTCAATCTGGTCTCATCACCATTTTTAAACTGATTGTTGGACAAAACAAGAATTCCTCATATGTCACCATTAGCTCTGGAAAGCTGCTGTGCATTTGCCACGCTTTGACATTTTCTAGACTAAACTATTGGTGTGGTACAACACACAAAGACACACACACACACACACACACACTAGGTTCCGTAATTTTCCCTGTAGCTGCACTATTGTACCAAAAAATTTGCCTAGTAATCCTTGACCGACACTCTCAGCGGTAGATTAACGTCCATTTGCGTGCTGATTTGCCTTGGCAAGCGCTGGACTGAGTGTATGTGTCAGACGGGCGTCGGGCCAGTGAGTCATGAAGTCATAAAGGGCAGGGTGAGCTCTGGAATGTGTGACAGAGCTGGACCAAGGGGGTTGGTTTTGGATTGTGTGTGTGTGTGTGTGTGTGTGTGTGTTTTGTATGGGTCATCAACAAGCGGAAACTCAGAGGAACAAACAATGTGCCGCTCCTTGTACTGGGTCTGGACCCTGTCAACTCCCTCCTCCCTTGACTCAGAGCTCAAGGAAGTCCTTGAAAAGTCTTGAAACTGTTTGCATGATCCAGACTGAAGACCTTATCTTATGTCAAGTATTTTAAGATCTGATTTCACCCTTCAGTGACTGGTACCTCATGTCCACTCTTGTTTCTATGTCCCATTTCTGTAGTGATAGCTGGCAGAATATCTTTCATACAGTATTTGGAGGTTGTATTTCTTGAATATGTGGCTCCATTTATACTGCAGTCTGTGTCTGACTGCTTTGATTACACAGTTGGACTCCATTAGCCTGATAATCAGGCTGGACTGTCTAAATTTCATGAGTCACGGAAACAGTCTGAGATGGTAACAGCAAATTACCGGACAAGGACTTAGGACTGTGTCTCCTAAGGATTTATTTCCAGATCCCCTTCAAACGTGCACTGTAACCCTGAAATAATCTAGACATTACCCAGAAGCACTGTGTGTGAGGACGCAAATGGCGTGGACATTAAATAGACTTCACCCCGCCAGCTCTCTGCTGCAAAGTCTGCGTTGTGTCCGATTGAGCCCATGTGTAAAGACAGCATCTCATCGTCTAGAGGATTACCAGCAATCAGGTGGCCGTGTTTATGATGCTTTTGTCAGACGGCTGCCTCTCCCCTATGGAATAAAACAAGTGACTGCATTTTCTGCCACACACCGTTTCTGTCATTATTTCCAGCAGGTGAGCATCTAGAACTTTGCGACTCTGGACAATTTCTTGACCTGATGCTCTGGACATTGTTTAGAATTTGAGAAAACGACTTCAGACATACATAGGACAAGGTATTAAACTCACCAAACGGGGGTCAAGGCCATTTAAGGGGACGCATTCAGTATTTGTCCTGAGTCTCTTGTGCACCGACACGACGCAAACTTTTGTTTGAAACTAATTTCTGTGTAACTTTTTTTTGCTCCTGTTTAACCTTTTTTTTCTGCTTGTCTGTCTCTCTGTTTTTCTCCCTCTTTGTTTTTGCTGCTTCACAGGAAGGGGGGGTTGTCACATTCCTGCACTTTAGAGCACACAGACAAACACGCACACAAACACACACACACACACACGCAGATACACACATTCAGAATGGACTTTGATGCAGTCAGGTAGCTTTAAAGTGTCTGCAGTGTCACCATGAAGGAGCGCGTGTTTCTGTTCATTGACAGTTCTCCATGCATGTCCGCTCTTTGTGTGTGTGTGTCAGCAGGGGGTGCACCTTGCTGCCCTCTTACATCACTATTGTTGCTGTGACAGGCAGTTAAATGTGTTGCCTTATAAGGTAAAAGTGTGCTAGGCGGGTGGAAAGGAGGAGGGGCAGGAAGAGCCTGTTACCGTGACAGTGCTGTCTGCTGCTGGGCAACTGGGCCGGCCTGAAACTCCTGTTTGGCCACATTTTCACACAAACACGCGCACACTCTCTCTTACACACACACACACACACACACACACACACACACACACACACACACACACAGCCCTCTGTGGGTCTGTATATTGTCCTTCTTGTCTTATTTGTCTCTCGAGCGCCACATGATTCACTTATTTAATATTTGCTTCGGTCTCTTCTTTTTGTCTCTGTTGTCTGTTCCTCTCCGAGGCGTGTGTGCGTTCATACATGTTGGTTATCGTCACAGGTTTTGGATGAGATCAGTAGCACAAGAACAACAAAAACTCCCGTCTGAGTTGGAATGCCAAGAATGAAGGTTATAGCTGTTGAAATGCCATGCCTCTCATACTGTTCATACACACACACACACACACACAGATCACGCACATAAAACACGCTTTTGCAGACCTGCCTTATTTGTTCACTCTCACTAACTAACCTTACTGTGTTTGAGTGTTTTTCCCTCTGCTTTCATTCCCCCCTCCCTCTTTCTTCCTCTCCTCCCCGAATGTCGGCACAGAGGCGTCACATGGGCGGTCAGCCTGCTGTGACCTTGGCTTTATAACTTGATAGTCAGCTGTGTGTCTGACTGTGGCTGGCATAGAGGTAGATGAAGTGATGCTGCCAGCTAAGCACGTTGTTGCTCATGTCAGTTTTTTTTCCCTTTATGATTAAAATAACCCAGCGCTGAGTAACTCCGTCTTGGTGGCTGAGTTTAGCACTTACTCATTCTATCTCTAGTGGCAGTTACTTACGCGAGAGACACACATTCACACGCTGCAGCTAGAAAAATGCCTCCATGTGGCTGTAAAGAGCAAAAGATCAGTTA
This sequence comes from Naso thynnoides, assembly GCA_029783665.1. Lineage (NCBI taxonomy): Eukaryota > Metazoa > Chordata > Actinopteri > Acanthuriformes > Acanthuridae > Naso > Naso thynnoides. The sequence continues at coordinate 27,967,048 of JAQLOL010000024.1, read as the reverse complement.
TAGCATCAGAGTATTTAAACGCTCTCTGAACATGTTGGGTCATATGTCGGAAAGATCGGCACGCAGACAGAATGAGAAATTTGTTTAAATGACAATCATTTTTTTCTCTGACCAACAACTTCCTGTAACGGACTTCAGATAGTTTTATCAGATTTGCACATAAGCTGTGGGATGTGTGGTGTGAACAGACCTTTAACTAGCATTAGTCCCCTAAACAAGTCTGTAGTTTTATATTTTTAATACACATTTAGAATGACGTAAAGCATTTAGTTTTATTGCAGAGAAGTTTTTTTTTATTTGTTCTATCCAAACATTTTGTAAGTTTCTATTTATACAACATGAACAAAAGAAAAAACAACAAGATATGACTGATTAGAAAAGTCCTTGGAACACATTGCTGTGCTGTGCTGCTGTGTTCTGTTTATCATGTTTGTCAGAGCAAACTTTGGGTAATAGTGATGACATGTGCATCGGTAAGACAGCTGTTTCTGCGACCATCTGA
>JAQLOL010000024.1:27933232-27947972 GCA_029783665.1 Naso thynnoides | reverse complement strand
GCGCTTTACAAATAAAGATTGATTGATTGATGGATGTTGACAGCATTTTCTGATTACCTCATGCCGAATAAGGTCATGGTCGAAGTAAGCAGTAATCGAATTAAGACATGAGGAGTAATCCAGTTTTAGTCACATTATTATACACATGTATACACCTCAATGGCACTGTGCCATCCTATTGGAGTTTTTGCAGCATTTTACGACAGCGACACATGGTTTATGGCAGTCAAACTGCTTGACGACGCATACTCTCGCTTCCAGCAGCAGCCTCACAGCTAGCTGCAGAAGAAAAGATGACTCACAGCACCTGAAAAGAAGTCCCGGCATTTCTGGGGTGAGGTGGAAACTAACGCTATGTGAGATATTTTGAGAGAAATGGATATCATGAAGTTTTTGGGAAAATTGGAAAATTACGACTAACGGTGAAACGATGGCAACATGATCAACTGCTGTGTTGTTGTTGTCGTTGTTAAACTTCGTGTTTTAGGTCAAATCCCGCGAGGATATTGGACGTATGACGCGGGGTGGGCGTGCGCCTCATGAGTCATTAATCAGACTGTACTCTGTACTATGTGAAGGGGAATATGAATGGATTGTTCTATAAGCAACTCATGTAAACACCTTAATCGAAATATTGTCAATAGTTGGATTATTGCAGCCCATGTGAACAGTTATTGTTTCCCAGAATTCAATGTGAGGATTTCAACCAACAGTCCAAAACCATCGACTGATCATATCAATACTGAACAGTCATAAAACCCAAACACGGCAGATGTTTACACTGCAGCGCTCCCAGTTTCAGGAATGTTGTTTTTATTTTTAACTTTAACTTTGGTCAGTTTGGACCATTTCAAGAAAAAATTATTGAGTCAGTTTTTTTTTTAAATTTTCCATATTATAGACTGATCTGTGTCAGATGTTTGTTCAGGCGGATGCAGTAAACAAAAACATCTTTGTATTTCGACTGCAGCAGCACACTCATAAAGAGGCTCTGCTCCCTGCTTGAGCAACGTTAATGGAATAAATCAATTCAAGTACTTGATTAAATGTAATGAGGAGACTTTTCTACATTGTGTGCACAGACTAATGCAGACCTCCTCCTGTCTCTCCTCCTCTCTACTCTCTACTCTTTTCTTCCTCATTGCAGAAACCTCTGCGAAGGAGGGTCTCCTCCTGTGGTGCCAGAGGAAAACCGCTCCCTACAAGAATGTCAATGTGCAGAACTTCCACATTAGGTAACACACACACGCACACACGCACACTGTCAGATCTTTTTGTGCCAGCATTCACACGTCTAAAGTCCAACAAGTTCTCAGTAAATTATAGATGTGAAGCGTTTCCATCAGAAGTCAGTTCTTGAGCTTGAGGTTGGAAAATCCTCTAAAAGAGCTTTTAGATTCTCGTGGGACAGTAAAACTCTCCAGTGAAACCCTGAACAAGTGTTTATGGTTTGCTGCAGTCTGCAAGTTACTCTCATCAGAGAGTTGCAATAAACTGGCAGATATTTAAGAACAGGATTTATCAGATGTCATGGAATGACATCATCTCGCGGCGTGTGAGTACATATGTTGGGTGTGTACTGAGAGACGCAGGTGTCAGTGTAAGCTAAAACCGATAAGTGCTGCGCAGTGTAAAACATTCCTCAAGTTTTACTGCTGTAATTATGTAGAAAGGTCGCCCCCTGTTGGACAAGCTGGAACATGATTCACTGCTCCATTAAGAAGCTGGAAGCTGCTTGTAATCAGATGATGAGAAAGAATTTGAAAATTAAAAAAAGGTTAAAATATGTGAAGTTTGTAAAACTTGATATGATCCATGTGTGGATGTACTGCACTGAGTATGTGTAAAAACATTTTTATTATGAGCTTTTTACAATGAACCAAGAAGTTGTTACTGCACATGTTGATTCTGTTGTCAAACCTCTTTTCTCTCTCAGGCTGAGGAAGAAATTTCTCACTTGCAACAGTTTTGTTACTTTGACTTTCTGTTGCCTGTTTAGAATTTGAGCTCAGGGGAAATTAACTCAGAAGTGTGTTTAGTTGTTTTCTAAAATCACAAAGAAAAAAGTAAATTATGGGAGTTTAAATTGTAAAATCTACGCTCAACTCATCTGTTTTCCAATAGCTGGAAGGACGGTCTCGCCTTCAACGCTCTGATCCACAGACACAGACCCGATCTGATCGATTACGACAGCCTCAGAAAGGTACAAACACACACACACACACACACACACACACGAAGCAGACCTGTGTGAATATTACATGTCATATTTTCTGATCCAACCCTGTCCAGATGCTGTGGAGTCTCTGTAGTTTTTGTTTAAAAAACTTGTTGCTGAAATATTTTAAAAGAAAGCTAAAAACTTTGTCCAGTTCAGCCTTTAGGAGTCCTGAAACTCTCGCTCATGCCTCCCACTTTGCTTTGCTGTAATGTTTTCAAATGTTGTAATGTTTATTATTTTTATTATCTTTTAGATTGTTGTCTACTTTCCATTATAGAATTCTTTTTTTGTTTTTATTTATCTAAAGCCTTTTTTTTTAATATGACTGAGTTTGTGTTTCATCTTATTTTACATTCTTTTTTCTTTTTTTATGTTCTTTTTATGTTAAGTGAAGCACTTGATCCGCTAATGTCTTTGTTGTAAAGCACTTTAATTACTCCTTCTCTTCAACCTAAATGAGCCTAATCCTAATTAGCAAGTTGGTTGTCTTCTGCCGCTGTGATTGGTTGTTTAGGATGACCCCGTGACCAATCTGAACAATGCCTTCGAGGTGGCCGAGAAGCACCTGGACATCCCTAAGATGTTGGACGCAGAAGGTAAACTGTGTGTGTGAATGGTGCTGTGTTGCCGTCCTGTGTGTATAAACTACATGTTCACTGACTGTGATGCATAATGTTGACATGCACATCGTCTGATTAAGCTGCTCGAGTTAATTTTAGTTCCACTGTTTTACTCATATTTGCATTTGTTAACAGTTTTTCCAAAGCAGCTGTGATTCAGCATTTTGATTGATTATTTGCAGGTTCCATTTTGACACACAGCGCCATAACCTAAAATGAAACCATGGACTGTGATGAGCCGTACACATAACCAGACTGACATCAGATACTTTTTATGACGTGTCCGTCTGTTCTGATGTCTGTAGAAACCAATAAAATCAGAGCCCCTCCTGTGTGAGTGTAGCACAGTCACAGTAACATGCGAGCACAGTGCGGCCTGTTCTGACTGAAGTTAACTATCCTCCCTCACTGTGTTGATGTGCATGTGGACACTGACCTCCACCTTTACGGTCGTATATATCTACCTGTAATATGAGCTGTGTCAGCAGATGAGACGCTGCCATCGTCAGGACTGAAGGAGCCTCCGTCCCTCCCCTGCATGTCATGTTCCTCCTCTTTCTCCTCTAACGCTTTGGGTTGAACAGCAGATGTCTGAATGTTGACCAATATGTTTGTTTGTTTGTATGTAGCTTTGAACAGTTTCTAGTACAGTGTAAAGTATACAGGTCTGACCCTTATTTGTGTTGTGTAGTTAGGGGGAGGGGAGTTGCCTCCCGAGAAGTCTCGTGCTACAGCTAGCTTGATTTCCGAATGTTGCCTACCCCAGCTTTAATTCTGCGTCCAGCCCCGTTCTCGTTCTGTTTGGCTGAATCAAGTCTTGATCGTCCACTTTGGCTGTAAATGGCTCCATCAACTTGCTGAATGTGCATCTGTGACTTTACAGTTTTACATGTATGTCCTACTGTGTGTGTGTGTGAATGTGTATGTGTGTGTGAGATCACATGTCCTCCGTCTTGCCTGTATATGTATGTGTGTGTCTTCATAACCATCGTCTTCCCCCGTTTTAGACATTGTGAACACTGCTCGTCCAGATGAGAAAGCCATAATGACTTATGTGTCCAGTTTCTACCATGCCTTCTCTGGAGCTCAGAAGGTACCCTGTGACCCCCCCGACCTCGACCTTTAACCCCCCTGTTACTAACAAGGTGCTGCTTCCTGTCCAGCATGGCCTCACCCTCTCGACAATGCTGCTCGGCTCTCAACAAGGACACTGAATTAGCTGGGACACAAACACACACATAGACACACACATTGTGTAAGTGTAAATGTGACTGTGCTGGTAAAAGCGGTAAATACTCTGTCTGCTGTGCGTCTGGGATGTGTTGTTGTTATGAAAATTAGCTGATGGTAGGCGAGCTTCTGTCTGAGAACAGTTGGGCTATTCATGAAAAATTAAAGCGGAGCTGTTTGTGATTATTCAGTGATTGAATCACGGTAATCGAGATTATTTTGGTGCAGAACATTTAAATGTGACAGCAGCTGGACTCCGGCAGATTTAAACAGTTCCGGTGATGCAGCGTTTGCAGGCTGTTTCCTGTTCATACAGATTTCAAACTGTATGATTATGTCAGACTTTTTACACACAGGCTACAGCAGATAAAAGACCATGTGAGCTCCAGAAAAAGTAGTTCTAGCCGGCGTCTCACCCGTCTGCTCTTCCTGTCGGCCTTTGACAGGTTTGCTCGTCTTCCTCTAATTAATTTTCTGTCTCATTCAGAACTTGTTTGTGTGCCTCTGCAGTCTCAGGAGACGAGTGTGTGTCCGTGTGCGTGTGTGTAGCAGTGCTGTTTGTCTGATCATGAGTGAGACAAATAGATCTGGGCATGAGTGCAGTTTGTGTGTGTGTGTGTGTGTGTGTGTGTGTGTGTGTGTAGCTTGTCCTCCTTTTAGTTCTTAAACTTTTGACAGGAATCAGTAACTGCAGACGAGGTTTGTGTTTGTGGCAGACTTTGAACTTTTAGAAACAAACTGTGAAACGTCCAGATTTACTGCTTTTGCCAGCATTTTGTTTTAAGCGACATTTTGCGAGTCACACTTTATCCTGTTCACGTGAAGCACATGGGAGTTTACTCATCACCTGGTGTGATGCTTCCTCATTTAGTTCACTTGGTCATTTGAGAATGAAACTTAAAGTTTGCATAAGACCCTGAAACTGTGAATCTTCTTTCAGCTGCACTGCATCTTGTCAGGAGTGAAAATTTAAGTTCAAACTAAACTTTTCAGCGGTATTTTGATGTTTATATCTGTGTAAAACACACAAAGAATCAGCCGACTGACAGTTAAATCTGCAGTTTTCCTTTAGTTGATATTGTCATGCTAAAATAGAGCTAGAGCTGTAATAATTTCATTACAGCTGATTTGATTTTTGTATCGTTTACTTTTCATAAAGTCTTTAAGTCTTAAAAATGTCCCAAAATTATAAAGGTGCCCAGAGTTTTTAGAGCCCAAGGTGATTTTCTTCCCATTTGTCTTTTTAACAGTCAAAAACCTAAAGATTGAGAGAGACAGAAAACTGAGCAGAGCAGCAGCATGATTCCTCACCGTCATTCAGTACAGGCACTCATCAGAATTATAGATTTGTTTGTTTAATTCACAAGTCCTTCTAGTCGTTTATGTTGCCTGTACTAACGAGCTGCAGTGCAGTTCTAAAAGAGGAGGTCAAAGACTTTGAGTGTAAGACGTCAGTGCGGTTATTTCCCATCATTCTCAGCTGCTAAATGAACCAAAGTGAAGGAATGAGCTGCTTCAGACTGTCAATGAATTCAGACTCGGTGAGGCTCCGTCGAGCAGATGTTCTGTGTTTGTGTCCCTGCCTTGAACTTGTGACTCCAGTGTCCCTCAGACCTCTTCAAGAGGAAACTTGTCCTCCTCTCCTCCTCCCCCTGACATCAGCGTGGGGGTGGGGGTGGCGGCGGAGGCGGTGGTGGTGGTATAAGGTGAAGCTGTGGAGGTAAAGAGGGACTTTTTTCCCCCTCCCTCCTCCCTAGTTCTCACGTCCTGCAGGGAGCAAGGACCACGTAGCTTTGGGTAGCTTTGGCTTCACTCTGCCTCTTTCTCTCTCTGTTTCCTTTCTCTGTGGACATCTCTCTGTCCTGCTGGGTGATGCGTAGACATCGTGGGTACGCTGAGGCCGGATGAGAAGGCCATTATGACCTATGTATCCTGCTTCTATCACGCCTTCTCTGGCGCACAGAAGGTGAGCTCCTCACATTTCAGACTCACATTAACACCCGACCAGAGTTCCTATCAGTCATCACGATGAGTTTCACAAGTTTATTCCACACAATTAAAGGAGGGGGGTCGGCTAGTGTCAGGAAATGGGTCAAATCATTTCTCCTTATTGTGTAAAACTGTAGCAGAGATCATTTTCACAATCCAGAAACAGTTTGTGTAGTTTGGAAACTTCAGGAAAAAGTCATAAAATATTGACCGAGTAGGAACCTGATGGGAACTCTGGAGGAAAAAAAAGCAACAAACGCTTTCTGATACTTCTATTTTGCCACTTTGGACATTAACTGTGTTTCCTTAAAAGGGATTTACTTCATGATCTGAACCCAAACTCTTGTCAGTTATCATTTGCGCTCAGTGTGAAGACACACTGCTGATGTGCTTTTGGGTTTATTTCTGTGGGAAACACTGATGATGTTGCTTAAGTTTCTTTTCAGCTATTAACACTTCCCAACTCTGTATGTTTGTTCAGTATATGATTTGATTTACATATCATGAATGTGTTAGTTTAGACATAAAAGTAAATATTTAAACTCCAAAGATGAAAAAAGGAGAAGCATCTCAGCTATTAAAAATGAAAAAAAAAGATGTTTTGTTGTATAGAAAACAAGTTTTAATTGAGTTGTCAAAGTCTGTTTACTGTGTTTATTATTGCAGTGGTACAGTAGTGTAACGTCCTAGCAGATGTGCTGATGTGGACGGCAGCGCGACGTGAACTGTAACTAGCTGTATGCGGTGACTCCTGAGACGCATGGAGCTTTAAAGCACACAGACTGATTCTGACACATTGAACTAACCAGCAGCAGCTGCAGCATGTTTTTATCTGTCCATGTGACCTTCATTTCACTTTGATAGATTGGAGGTTTTGCCTTTTTGCACTTAAAAAAGAAAAAAAAAGAAAATCTGTCTGATGTAGTGTTAAGCTTGATTCCTGTTCACTGCCTGTGTGTGGAGTGTGGTCACACATATTTGAAGAGAAAAAAGCTCATTTTTTTGTAACAGAGTTAATAAAAATCCAGGTTGAGGTACTAATAAAAGCAGCAGACACTTATAGTTTTTGCACAATTCAGTGAGTGGACTCGATGACACCGTGTTGTATCCAATCAGTGAGCGCTACTCATCACTCTGTTTCCTGATAGGCTGAGACAGCGGCGAATCGTATCTGCAAAGTGTTGGCTGTCAACCAGGAGAACGAGCATATGATGGAGGACTACGAGAAACTGGCCAGCGATGTGAGTTTGAAACTAAACGTGTCAGCATGTTTAGCCCTGGACTGATTAGACCTTTGAGATGTCGGAGTCTTTTTCTGTTTCCCTTTTATTATTACAACTTGTTTTTTGTTTGTTTGTTTTCTCCTCATCTTCCTCTCTGCCTCCAGCTGCTGGAGTGGATCCGTCGCACCATCCCCTGGCTGGAGGACAGGACCCAAGAGAAGAACATAATGGACATGCAGATGAAACAGGAGGACTTCAGAGACTACCGCCGCAAACACAAACCACCCAAGGTTCAGAATCGGGACCCACGTTCTCACAGTTTATCAAATGCTTTTATATCCACTAGTTTTTGTCTTTTGTCATCTGCCGAATCTGTTCACCAACACTGTTAGCTGACTTCCCTTCCTGTTTCAGGTCCAAGAGAAATGTCAGCTGGAGATCAGCTTCAACACTCTGCAGACTAAACTGAGACTCAGCAACAGACCTGCCTTCATGCCGTCAGAGGGACGCATGGTGTCTGTAAGTCTGCAGACGTGATTCAAAGAACTCATCGTATTAATCAGACCCAAAACATTCAGCTCTGTATGTGAAGTCCAGATCTGAAAACCTTTGGTACTGTTTCTGAAGGCATTTCATGTTCCAAACAAAGCATATGCAGGTACACCAGTAGGATCAACTCAGCTCTTGAAAAAGATTTACGTAAAATTAATCATAAAATAAGTGAAACCATCGGCAGTTCAGCTTAGAGGAGAGCTCTCCTTCAATGAAACATTTGATTTTTTTTTTCCCCTATGAAAGCTCTTATTCTGTTTTCCTCTCCTTGACATGTCTGCGTGTACAAAGTGATCCTGGACCGCTCATGTTGACAAACAGCATCATGCTTGCTGCATATGAACTGTATCATATTTATGTTATTTATGTTGAAGTCTTCAGATTCAGTATTTCTCACAGGAAGACAAAAACATCCTAAATTAACTTCTAAGTTCGCTTTTTTCTACTAGTATATCATAATGCTCTCAGCTGAGATCACACTGTTTCATTCATGCTCTTCAGTACAGTTTGGATAGATTGATGGTAGTGGGAGGGGCGTTCTGACTCCGCTCCATGTGAACTGGGAATCAGAACAGTAATTTGCGTCATTTGGTCTCAGGACATCAACGGAGCATGGCACACTCTGGAGGGAGCGGAAAAGGGCTACGAGGAGTGGATGATCAGCGAGATCAGACGTCTGGAGAGACTCGAGCACCTGGCTGTCAAGTTCCACCAGAAGGCTGAAATCCACGAATCCTGGACTGATGGTGTGCAGATGACACAAAAACACACATTCACACACTGAACACACGACTTATTCAGTGCGTTTGTATGCACACAGTACTCTGTTTTTTCCCTATTCCAACAAAGACAATATCACGACGAAGCTGTTTCCATGTTAAGTGAAAAGCCATACATTCTCCAAATAAGCACGAAGCCATGCGTCACAAACTGCTGTAAGAACTCAGATTGAGGCACATATTCCGACTGCACCCATCCATGTCCAGAAAAAAGCTCCTAAAGCAGGAGAAGCACCAGCGTATCCCACATGTCTTAATCGGAAAATGCATCATTTTAAATCAGGCCTAATTTGGAATTTGCGTGACCTGTGTCAAATTCAGAATATTGCCAGGTTTGAAATATTAATGGAAAACTATTGTGCATGTAAATGTATTGATGGATCAAGCTGAGCCCATGCTTTTGCAAAATTTCAATTTCACAGGGTTAGAGTTCGGATTCAATTCCAAAAACACAAGCTTGCCGCTGTTCTCTTTATCTTCATGAATTGTAGGCGGCCGAGTCAAATCTGATGAAGGGATGAGTGAATGAATGGATTTTATGTGTATGCAGGTAAGGAGGCCTTGCTGAATCAGAAAGACTACGAGACTTCCACCCTGTCAGAAGTCAAAGCGTTGCTACGGAAACACGAGGCCTTTGAGAGTGACCTGGCAGCCCATCAGGACCGAGTGGAGCAGATCGCCGCCATCGCACAGGAGCTCAAGTAAAAAAAAAGAAACAAGCATGACATCATAAATCATTTAGCGGCGTGTCAGCTGTAAACTCTCTCTCCTTCAATCTGTCTGTGTGCAGCGAGCTGGATTACTACTACTCTGCCAACGTCAACACTCGCTGTCAGAAGATCTGTGATCAGTGGGACGTGCTGGGATCTCTCACCCAAAGCCGCAAAGACTCACTGGAGGTACAACTCAGTCTGTTGTGCGTGCGTGCGTGCGTCTGTGTGTGCGTGCGTGCGAGCGAGAGATACCAGGGTCTCTGATCAAAAGTTGATCAAATAATCGAGTGTACATGATGATTTCTTTACATTGTACGATCTGATCAAATGTTCAAAGACCAGATGCCATTTTTGACACATGAACAGCCTTTAGAGAACAAGCTGCAAAGTAAGAAACACAAGCAAACACACCAAACACGACCCAATAGACAAAACGCAAATAAATACAGAAACTGTTTCCAGTGAACAATAAAAAGTGGCAAACCCGGCTGGAACACACTCTCTGTTTGCATGTTTGTGCCTCATGAGGTTAATGAAGTCAGCGATCTGTAAGTGATGCTTGGTGAACCAAATAGTCAGGGTATTGTTGAGGCGTCTCAGCTTTTCCTTTGTGTGTTAAATATAATTCAGGAATCTGCAAAAACAAAATCAAATATCAAAGAAAAGAAGGAACACAGCCCTGATGCATAAAAAAAGTGTTTGCTGTTTCTGTTCCAGATCAGCTGTGAGTCTCAAGTTTTTCCATCCACACATGAACCTTTTGTCCTTGGTTCACTGGTAAAGTTCATAAACCTCTTTTGTTTCTTTTTTTTCCAACAGAGGACGGAGAAGCAGCTGGAGTCGATAGATGAGCTTTACCTGGAGTTCGCCAAGAGAGCAGCACCCTTCAACAACTGGATGGAGGGAGCCATGGAGGACCTGCAGGACATGTTCATTGTCCACAACATTGAAGAGATCCAGGTGAGTGGAAGCTGGACAGTGAAACTCATCTATTTAAGGGAAAAAAAAGAGGCTGAAGAAAATTAGCCAAATAAGATTTACCAGAGAAATGTCGAATACACAGCAGTGGAAGCTCTGAGCAATGATGCAAACGAACTTTTGAGTGAACTCTCTCTTTATTTTTTTCTTTCCTCCCTCAGGGTCTGATCACAGCTCATGAGCAGTTCAAGTCGACCCTGGCGGACGCCAACAAGGAGCGGGAGGCCATCCAGTCCATCCAGGCTGAGGTGGAGAAGATCGCCCAGAGCAACGGCATCAAACTGAGCGGAGGAAACCCCTACACCACCATCACAAAAGAGAGCATCGACACCAAATGGGAAAAGGTAGGCTGCAGCCAGTGCAGGTTCACGAGAGGAAGTTTGAGCTTGGCTCAGCTCAGTTTTATGATTTCAGCTTATTAGACGCATGAAATCAGATAATAAAGTTTAGTTCTCTTCCAGATTTAGATTTTAGTTAAATAGGTTCTGCTGGGAGGACACAGCACTCTGTTGTTCATGATTCAGTTCAGTAAACCAGTAATAGCGGCTGTATGACTCCACACAGGACCTTTTGTCCAGCATTAATTTAGAGATTAGTGCGACCTTTTTCAGTTTATTGATCAGATTGATTCAGTGATTACTGTAGAAAACCAACAACAGTTGAACATTGGTGTATTAATGATTTCTGGACTTCCTGCAGCTGATTTATTTTGTGTGTGTGTGTGTGTGTGTGTGCAGGCGATGGAAATGGTGCCGCAGCGTGACAACGCCCTGCAGGGGGAGCTCGACAAGCAGAACCACAACAACTTACTGAGAGAAAAGTTCGCCAAGCAGGCCAACACGGTTGGCGCCTATTTGCAGGAGAAAATGGAGGTAACGGATCAGCCCACTCAGTCCAAGTGCTCACCATTGTGTCAAGGCGGTTTGTCTTTGCACAGCTGTGTGTAGTTTGTCACAGTTTCCGAGCCAGCATTGTGAAACAGTGAGCTCATAGAGCAAAGTGTCGGCCGGGTTCAGGAGCTCTGCTGATGGGAACATTCATGTGCTTATAGTTTAGAACTGTTTGCAGAATGCTGAACTCATTTTTGCTGGTTTCTAATATTCTTTACCACTTCCTATGTTCATACATGATCACTAGTTTTTTGGATTGTCATGCTGCACACACACACAGTTGCTGATCACGGTACGAGACTCAGTGAAATGAGTGTGTTCACTGAAGTCACAGTTGGGTCTCATTACACACGCCAACCCTGAAAAGGGTTTCCCTGAATGTGTCCTCAGTGCTGATGGGCTGTTCTTGTTTCACAGAGTTGTTTCGCACTGTGCTGCCGTTGGTGGTCAGTGTGCTCTCTAAAATATTTAAACTCTGTTTGTAGGATTGTTAGCAAATACTGTGTGTTTGTGTTGGCAGGAAATTGGCCGGATATCCATTGAAATGAACGGAACTCTGGAGGACCAGCTGAAAAACCTGAAGCAGTACGAGGAGAACATCGTTTCCTACACTCCTGAAATAAACACGCTGGAGGGGTACCACCAGGACATCCAGGAGGCCCTCATCTTTGACAACAAGTACACTTCCTACACAATGGAGGTAACGCACACACACACACGCTTACATTTATGCTTAAACCTTCATGATTTCATCTGTTCAGTGATCACAGTCTTGCTTTGCGTGAACATTTGCAGCATTTTCACTGATTAAGTCTCAGCAAGAAAAAGCTCCTTCTACTGCCGCGAATCAAATCTGTGGTGAAGTTCAGCGTTCGCAGCAGAACTCTTGCATGATTTAGTGACCGTTTGTGGTTTTTTCTTACTACATGTCTGAGAGGAGCTTGCCTTTAAGTAAATATTAAATGTTTTCACTTCAGTTAAAGTGAAGTCTTTATGAAACAGTCCCATTATTCCTCTGATGATCATAAATTTCCTGTTACAGCAAACAAGACCCTCAGTGAAAAGACTGCTATGTTTATGTAGTTACTATTAATGCCCGCCATCGGGTCCAAAATCCCTGCGAATTTAGTCAAAGCGATCTTTTCTTTGTTTTCTTTTTTTTTTTAAATTGTTGTCCTGTGCAATGACAATAAGCTAATTATATTCTTTGCCTATGGCTGTTAGTTTTCATCTAAGCATGTAACATTAATGCAAATGGCTTTGTGACGTTAGCCGACAGAAAATAGAGGTAATGGGCCTCAGCGGACATTACTGCCATATAACTGACTTATAACCTAATTCTCAGTCACATAAACACATGACCTCATCACCATCCATCCTGCCGTCTCTCTTTCACTCACTTCCAAAACAAATGCAGCGTTGCCGGTGTGATGCTGAGTTCTGCCTGCCTGGCACACGCTGGGAAAGATCTTTACCACAGAAGGCGCTTGTGTCACTACCACTTGTGTCCAAAGGGGGCGCTAGAATCATCAGAAACTGAAAGTTCCTCAAAGTCACTTTGAGATGATTTCTGCACAAACACGATTATGTCGACATCTACGTGCTTTGTTGCTTCAACGTACCTTGACTTGTCGCTTTATAAGACGTTTCCTCCCCCACCACCCCTTTTTTTCCTCCCCCCTCTCCCTCCCTGCAGCACCTCCGTGTGGGTTGGGAGCAGCTGCTGACCACCATCGCCAGAACCATCAATGAGGTTGAGAACCAGATCCTGACACGTGACGCTAAGGGCATCAGCCAGGAGCAGCTTTACGAGTACCGCGCCTCCTTCAACCACTTTGACAAGGTCAGGGGCTTGAGCTCGAAGCTCGCGGCTCTTTCGTCACTCTGGTTGTGCACTTCATGTCACAGGGTTAAAGTTGGCGTCAGGAGGATCAGGACTTGGGGTGGAAGCTAAGAACAAGTTTGTTTATCTTAGTTGGTGGTGTTTAAAATTGGTTGTGCCTGATGAGCGGCTGTAAAATTCAGCTCAAGAACACACATGTATCACATAACAAATCGTATTATAGTTTGAGCATAAAAAGATTAAATACATACAGCAAGAAATACATAATGTAGCTTTGAAAATGAACTGAACATAATTTGTCCTAGAGGCACAATGAAACACTCCATGATGCATCAACCCAAACACTTAATATTTATGGCATATATTGTCGTTAATTGTTTAATCTGTGGTGCATTATGTCAAAGATTGGGCCACACTGAGAAGTCAAGATCTCTTATTTTCCTGAGGTGGGTTGATAGAAACAGTTTGACCTCCCTGAGCTGTTTTCACGTGAGGATTCAGCTGTTTTTTCTGTTTTCATGTGTAACATGAATGTAACATGAATGAATGAATGTCTAGACTTTACAAGGGGGTGAGAGAGGAGCCAAACGTGTGAGTATTCATTGTGACGTTTCTCACAGCGTGCATGTGTTGGGAACACAGCAGGTTTCACGTGGTAAACGGTGTCACATGGCGCGCGGGCTTACACTTACATTGGGTGGCCACTGCCCTGACTGTCATTTGACTTTTGTTTTCAACCCATAGTCAGGTGACGAATGCTGACAATGACTGAGAGTGTTGGCTCATCGCAGCAGCAGATTCTCAGCCGAGTGGGAGGAGTCAGATTTCACTTTTTTCAAATTATGAGGAGGAAACTTCAGGAGAGTTGACAGATAAAGTGATGACAAAGGATCTGATGTCAGAGCCGAAAGCAAATGTGCCTGTGCTGCAGTGTGCAGACTTAAACTCAAACAGATAACTGGTAACATTGATGAGGGAGAAGCACTTCTTTCTCTGAGCAGTAGGAGGATGCAGCTGTTCATCAGCTCACGGTTGCCGTGGTTTGCTTGAACTTTGCAGCTCTGTAGATGATGTCCGGTGTAATCGGTGGCATCCCAACCAGGGGTGCAAATTGGCAGGAGCCTGCTGATTCGGTTTGTATTGCGGTTCTTGGTGCCAGTTTGATAGGTAACGCAATTCAGGGGATTGGTGATGTCGCCACAATATTTCGTCTTGCCGTTGCAATGTTTGCATATTACAGTGGTCAAATTAAGTGAACTGCGAAGGTGCCACATGCACCTGGGGGGGGGCTGTCTGTGCCCATGTTGTATTCTTCCTCTTCTTCAGTCATTTTAAAGATACAGCAGTGCTTGTATAAGCCCGAAGTTCCAAATCCATTCATCTGGGAAACATTGCTTGTGAGCTGAATTGGGATTGTCAATGAATTAGAATTTCTCAAACACTGCGTGTGACATCATTTCCAGGCTTGAGGTTGCGTTTAGCACAGCGGTTGGTGTGTCAGAGTATGCGAGCACGGTCACTGCTGAGAGGGCAGAGAGCGAGGAAACGACGTAGGCATCGTTTGTCGCTTATGTGGGCATCTCATCACAGATTCGGATAAATTTACTGTAACTGTGTTGTTTAGAGAGATCATGAAAGTAGCTGTGCTTTGCTTGTGCACCTTTTTCTCAGGGAGAAGTTTGTGCAGATTTATTACTATACC
>JAQLOL010000024.1:27915860-27925936 GCA_029783665.1 Naso thynnoides | reverse complement strand
TGTGATGGCTGCAGAGACGACTGCGTTTGAAATCACTTCCTGTTTACTGTAAATCAGTAAACCATTGAGGGTTCATTATAGAGGAAGAATGAGTGAAGAAGTGAATTCAGACTCAACGCCAGTTCACCTTTCATCAGCGGATCTTCATGAGGAGGATGTGTCGTGGGCAGCTGTACTCATTTAAATGGCTTCACAAAGTGAACTCCCATGTGATTACATGTGATAGTTGGTGTGTTTGAAGTGCACACGCAAGAGTCACGTCATTGCATTGACCTTTCGACACACGACTTAAAGTAAAACTCTGAAAGCTTTAACATGACAAAATAAGTAAATAATAAGTAAACGATTAGCAGAAACATGTTAACAGGGTTATACTCAGTTTCTTCTCTCTTTTTTTTTTAACCTAACTTTATTAAATTTTTCCCAATACAAATTGTATCAACAGATATGATTCATACAAACAGGCATCAAAATAACAATTTACATTGCACATCCTCCTTTCCAATAAAACCATATTTAAAGTGCAATTTCACCAATATATTAAACCATACTCCTTAAAAACAGACAGACCAAACAAAGGTAAGAAAATTTAAAAAAACGACTCAAATCAGAAGTCAGATAAAATAAAATAAAATGCAAATAATAAATGGATGTGATTTAAATTTAGTGAAGTACAATACGTCAAACAAAACCTCTGTAAGTAAAGGTTAAATTACAGATTTTAAATACTACTTGAAAAAGTACAAGTGCACAAAAAATTGCTCAATTACAGTAATGCGAGTAAATGTAATTTGTTACTTTCCACCTCTGCCGTCCTGAAGGGCTGAAACAATGGACAGGGTCTTGAAGGTTATACTTAGTTTCTGTTCAGACAAACACGCCGGACTGCGTCTGGAGCGCTGTGCTAAAGTTACAGAAGTAGGTAGGCTACATAAACATGTTTGGTTTGCTTCTAGCATTTCTCGCCAAAGTGCATTTTATTCATGACTAAATCTTGGAAATGTGTTTAATACATTTTCAATCATCATGAAATATTTTCACCCCGTTGTTTCGAATTGTTTGAAAAATCTTTTACATCATCTTGTGGTCATCTTTGTTAGTGTAACACTCTCACTCCACAGCGCCTGCAGTGCTCAAAAGCATCCTAAAAGACAAAACCCACATTCTGTTCATTTTCTGTCTCGAATGTGAAAACTGCCACATGTTGGACTTCAGCGGACGCATAACTTCCCTCTGCAGAGCTGAGATGTTGCTGCAAATGCCAAATGAAAACCAATTTCACACTTCAGTGAGCAGCCCAGACATGATCACCTGATGGGAACAGACCAACTCCATCTGTGTCCCTGTTTCGTGTCCCCGTCTCTGTGCTGTTCAACGCCCCAGTCGTTTAGTGCTGACCCCTTTTTCTCTCAGTTCACTTACAAACATTCGTCTTTTGGCACACGTTTTTTCAGCATCTCATTAACACTCTTTTTCTGTGTTTCTGGGGCTTCCTGTCAGCCAACTCCGAACATTTCCACTTTATGGAGAGGCTGATTCAGAAATTGAAGCTGTGGTATTTGCTCGCTGTCTAACCGATAAGAAACTCAGGAGCCCTTTGGAAATGTGGTTTTTCAGCGGGCTGTGTGTCAGGTTCTGCAGGCATAGTGTTAATAGAAGTATAGAAGTATGGGGCTATATTTGGTCAAGGTGTGAACACTGGGAACACCCTGTGAAGAGCCTCAGACATGTGATTACAGGTGTCTGAAGAAGCTGTCCTATTTGAGGCGCCAGCTGTGCTGTGAATAATCATCTCGCATAAACTGCTGACTTGAAGTTCTGATGTTAAAGCTCTTAACAAATTTAAGCTGAGATAAGTGAGTCTGTGACAACCTTCTCAGTTTATGAGGACTTTTGTTACAGAAACTACAACTTGAAAATACAGTTTTGAATATGCGGGAACAGTTTTGGTTATATACGTTTTATAAAGTTTGTTTTTAAAAAAGAAATAATGAAAGGAAAAATAATCTTCATCTCCGGGTTTTGTCTCCTTTCACCAGACCTTCCAACACGCCTCCCTCCAGCTCTCCTCCATCTTTAAATTCTCCGTCTTCCTCTTCCACTCTGGATGTTGCTTCTCCTGCTGGTCTGGAGGATGGGGAGTCCTCCAGGCCGGAGGAGGTACTGCGCTGGCACTTCGCTCGGTTGGATGTGGACTCCAGTGGTGTGCTTAGCGAACGCGAGGGTCGACCTCTTCGCCAGTTCCTGCGACAGAGGCTGAAGCCACGACGCTGCGCCAAGAAGTTCGCTCAATACTGCGACAGGGATGGAGACCGAGGCCTGACACTGGACGAGCTCAGGGTCTGCCTGGGCCTCTGAGGTGGGTCACAGCCAGGTGTGTGTGTGTGTGTGTGTGTGTATAAGACATTATTTGGTTAAAACCCCTTTTTATTTATCAAATGGCATCAAGTGTTTTGCACTTTGCATTTTCCTTTAGGCTACTTTTAAACTCCTTTTTCTAACTGCATGAGTTCAGAGTAATGTTGCCATGTTCTCTTATTAAAAAAGGATCAAAATATCACTGTAGCTAAATAACTCTTTTGTGTGCACAGAAAATTATTTAAATCTCTTACTTCAACCTGTGAAAAACTGGAGCAAAAACAAAACTACAATTTAATTTTTAACCTATGAGCAGAGAACATATAGTAAACGGCTGCAGGTCGGCCTCCTCCAGCCACGTTTCTGTGTCAAAAAAACTGTGTTGGTCTCAGTGGTGCAGTTTAGCAGAAAGTAATGTGCCTGCTGTGCATGCACCGCCTGTTCTGAGCCAATCATGTAATTAACCTGATTCAGAACAGGTGCACCAGCTGGCAAAACTCCGCCTCCAGCTGTTGCTCAGAGCAAACCTGCTCATGCTAGAGAAAACTCATTTGTAATGTTTTACTCAGCCAAGGTGAAGAGATTCCTAAACATATCAAACATGTCATTTTAACAGTAAAGTCCACTTTCCTGTTTTCTGTCCCTCAGATAAAGTACAAGTGCCTCAAAATTGTTGAACTTGAGTAAATGTACTCAGTTACTTTCTACTTGACACTATGTTCAGATGTCCAGCTTCGGACGAAGTCAGGTGGCACACTAAATCAGTGTGTATGTGTGTGTGTATCTGTAGTTTCTTCACCTTACTGTGCACAGCTGTCACACACACACTCACAGTGTGACCGTGACTCCTCATTGGTTCACGCTGGTTGAAATGAAAGCGTCTTTTTCTGCAGGTCGTTGCTCCTGTTGATCCCAGGAGAGCCGAGCGCTTCGGGCCAGCTGCCAGACAAATTACACCCACCGATGTCTGAGTGTTTATGTGCCTTTATGAAATCAAAACAGGTGCGGGCGGCGGTAAAATGGCCTGCTTGTCACTGAGCGATCAGTCTCAACTTGGCCGTGACACCAGCTCACTAATCAGGCAGCCGCAGACGGCCATGACAGCTACAGTAGTGTGTGTGTGAGAGTGGGAGAGTGTGTGTGGGTCTGTAGCTCGCTATTCAACCTGCCCCGGACAAAGAGTCTTTTTCCACATGAAAATTTATGGCCTTTCTGTTGACACATACAAAACATAATATCAGGTTTGTACAGATAACACACACAGCCGCCTATATGTTCAAATCCCAATGACCTGCATGGAAAAACTTCATTATACAGTATTAAATGTTTGCTGACTGAGAACTTTATAGAACCCTTCAACAAACTGAAATATTCCCTTATTCTGTAATATGTTTATTAAGATGAAAATTTACTTTTGAAATTAAAAAGAAATAAAAAAAAGACTAATTTCAATTGTCCTGTACCATTTAAAATCATAATTTATTAGTTTATAGAGTGCCAAAGTCCTGCCTGACTACTTCCGGTCCATGGGACTTTATTTTTGGAAAAATGTTCTACAGTAGTCAGTGGACAGAGACAGGTTACATTTTGATTCCCTTTAAATTTTTTACTCTTTCTTATATGTTTGTCATTTTAAGAGATAGTCTTAAAAATCATTAAAGTCGCAATTTGTCATGAGGATAGTTAAGTACCACTTAGTTTTTGTGAAGCCGCTCAGTGAACTACATCTCTTGTCTCCCACAATTTACATCACTACACCAACATGGCTGTAACCTTAGCACAATTTCTTTGGTCCCGTCAGAATGAGGGAAAATGAATTAAAAGAAGTAAAAATCATTACAAGCATGGGCACGTTGAGAGCTGCGGTTAAGCAAACAGAAAGTTAACAGCTGTTCAGATGTCACTGACGTGGTGGTCTGTATATGTATTTAGAAAGGTGTAGTCTTTCTAAATACGTATTTTCAAAGCAGTTGTGTTATTCTGACTACCATTCATGTTTTTACAAACAAAAGCCCCATGAACAGAAGCAGAGGTTATGGTACTTTACCAAGTTGTTAATCTAGATTTAAATCATCACCTTCGTAGTCTTGTCTTTTGTTCCTCTGAGTCAAGTTTAACACAAAGTTTTAATATAACATTTCCACTTAAAAGCCAAGAGGAGAACAAGAGATCTTTTGTGTCCATATTACCATTTTCTAGCAACCCTTTTCTCATGCAGTCACTACTTGAATGCCAAGCCTTTCCTGTACACGACTTCACAAGTTCCATTTGAAGGCAGCATTAGGCGCTTTAGTCAATGGTCCCACGGCGTCCACGGGAAGGGGCGTAACTTAGCCACTCTATTAAAGCCAGAGAGGGGCTGTAAAATTCTTAAAAAAATCTTATCTTTAACTGGCACAGTCTTCCCCGATTGTCACTCCACACACATAATTTATACCACAGAATGTAAGTAAGTTTGTGCTGGTCGCTTTAATGTAACTGCTGAAGAATTTAAGCTATTATATTGAATCAATGAGCTTCCAAGTGACGGAAGCACTGACCAACTGCTGCATTTACTCCCATATAAAATGAGAGGATTTTAGTGAAGCCGAGGCAGACGCTTTTTGAAACTGCTCCTGTGATCACACTTTACACGCTACACACACAAATTCCCCACTGTGTACTCAGCAGGTTGTCCTGGTTGTTAAAGTATATTCATTTAGTCAGTAAGTTTTACCGTCTCTGATTTACAGGCAGGAGTTTGAGGGGGTGCATCTCAGCTAAAATCACTGTCAAATGAACTCTGCTGAACCTAAAGTTACAGAGCAGTTACCATGGCAACACACAGCTGATTAATTAGTACAGTTTGACACAGAGGGACTCACAGTATTTTAAGACATTTTCAAGTCATAAATTTATAGTTTCAGAATTAAATCTTACACTATTGACACCTATAAAATGTTTCACTTGTTTAATTTACTAAGAAATGTTAAACGTTTAAGTCTCACTCATAGTTAGTAGATCATTTTTTCACTTTTCTGTATCTTTATAATTTTTAAACTGCAACAACTACAGAACTTAAAGCAAATAATTATTTAAAGACCCAGTGCCACACAGCTCAAATACACACAGTACAGATATATGAAGGATCGGGCACACTTCCAAAGTTTTCTCAAAAATGTTCTAGTTTACGTTGAGATCGAATTTAGTCGTCACAACATGAGTGAAAAAGCAGTAAAAAAAAAACATTTCAATGTTCATTTTTCATTTTCATTTCAGTTTGATAAGTAATAAGGAAGGGGTGAGGACAGCCGACTTCACGGGCTCACAGTGAAAATGACAAATGTCCTGTTTTTAAAAATCACGTCCATTATACTGTGACTGTCTGCGCTTTTGTCTTGTTTGCCCAACCATTGGTTATTAAGTTGACCTTGAGTTAAGATTTATTTGTCGAAGCTCAAGAATGATCCATCACACTCTGACTGTTTATCTTTGCAGCTGTTATTATTACTGAAATCTCATCAGCCTCCACAACTAAATTATATCAATTTTGAGATATTAACCACTTTCCCAGTTTATTCTTTGACATAAACTCTCAGTTGCAGAAGACTGCAGCTCTCATGCGTGTCTCTTACAGCACAGTACAGTAGTAGAAAGAAGTTTCAGCAAATGCATGCAGAGGTTGACTTAAGTTCAGCTTGAAGGTGGAATGAGGAGGAAGTAAGGCGATAAGACTCTGTAGGGAATAGATGCAGGTTGAAGACAGTCGGAGGAGGTCCAGGTGAGCAGGGAGTGGAAGGTGGCAGATAAAGAGGAAGAACACGACGAGGAGCAGCTGATAATTCAGAGAGTGAGGAGAGAAACGAGCTGGTGAACTGGTGTTCAAGAGGATCCGATGAGTGAATGACACTGAGTTTGGATTAACTTTTTCCATGTTGGGTTTTAATGAATTTATTTTTTTCTCTTTATTTTCTCTCTCTCTCTCTCTCTTCACCACAGAAAGCAACAAGATAAATCACAGATGCCAAAGGCCAACCTGTTTCCTCTTCACTGTCACTATTAACTTTTTTATTTATTCAGCCATAAAAACATGGCAGTTAAAAGACACAACGCAATCTGAAGTCCTCACTGTCATGTCTCGCCATTTCTTTCTGTCATTCCTCCACACACGCCTTACAGATGTGAAACACGTCTGCAACATTTTTTAAATTAACAACATTTTTAATGTCTTTTCTAAAAATGTAGCATGAGTAATTTTTCCGGCTGGTGAACAGCGTAAGTTTTTTATAGACACGCTCACATATGATGGTCTGTCTGACACTAGTGCGTCCCTCTTATTTCCTTCACTCCCTCCTCTCCTTAATCTTTCCAGGCTGTTTGTGAATCTTTCCTCCTTCTGTTTCCTGTATTTGTATCCTCTTTCCTTTAATCTGTCTTCCCTATCTTTCCTCTTCATCAGGATTCCTCCATTTCTTTGTTGTCTTTTCCTAACATCTTTTCACCTTCGCTTAACTTTTTCTCTTTTGTTCATTCCTTTGAGTCCTTCTAGGTTGCCTGAATCGTCACTTCCTTCTTTTGTTCTTTTGCTCCTTCACTACTTTCCTTGACCTCTCTCTCCCTCTCTCTCTCTCTCCTCTAAACATTGTCACCTTCTTTCCTTAAACTAGCTGCCTTCTCTCTGTCTTTCTCTTCATCCCTTTGTCCTCTCTGCTTTTTACTCTCTTTCCTTCCAAATAGTCTATATTCATGGTGCAAATATATTGATGTAACAAAGTTGATGCACATTTTAATCATGTTTAATTCATAATTTTTGTAAGTATATCTTAGGCAATGTATCTGTCTGTATTGTTTACTGATTGTGATTTTGCCATGCAACATAAATCTTTGAGTGTCAAAGTGATTTGCAGTTTTTAATTTGACTCCCTGACATTTGGAAATCAATTATTTCAATAAAAAATGTTTTCTTCTCCTTTTTATTAATCTCAGCAGTGATACTGTGACCATTAATTATCAGTGGCTGTGAATAAAGTCTCACAGGGAGGCTGCTGGTTGCCACAGCAACAGCTGCCCCAATCTCCACCTCACATTAAACAAATCATCAGATAAACAGGAAACAATAGAGAAATAGTGAATCACATAACAGCCAGGCCGTCATTATTTCCCAGCTCGCATTAGTGCCTGTTTCATCACCGTGGCTAATGTAATTTGATGGGATGTTAATAAGCCAATGTGGCTTCCCAACAACAGCTACAATCGTGTCCAGTGTGGTTTTTCTTCCTCTGTGGTGTCCAGACTGAAGCTGAAGAGTCAATAGGATGGCGTGACCTCCAGCCTGCAGAGCATGGAGTGTTTCTTTTCCGGGTTTAAACGATACTTCCTCCTGTCACAAAGCCACGATGACGACTAGCAAATACTGCTTCATCCTTTAAGGTCACCATGCAGAGGTCAAAGGTCAACAAGCTTTCTGTGACTCTAGAAAAAGCTGCTAAAACCAATGTGTTGATTTCTTTTCTCTGCTTTAGCACCATTTGTTTCCCTCAGGCTGGTAAGAAGGATGCAAATAACAGCTTTAGTTATGTAGCAGTCAGTGTTTCTATTCCGTCTGCACATCAGTAATTGATTTCTTTTACAGTGAAAAGATTTAATCATTGTGAATTGGGATGAATAGTAGAATCACAAGTTATGAATCCACGGTGATGCCTTTAAATAATCAACAAAGATAACAGATTTACAGTCAGAAAACAGAAGTGCCATTTTTCCTTCAGAAATCGGTTCTTTCAGTGTCAGTGAAATTATTTGGACTTTTATTTATTTCCTTACGTACTTTATTTGAAAGGGACCATGTACTATTTGATGCATGGTACCAGATTATAGCTTAAAGCTTATTTGCATCTGCAGCCCCTCAGCAGGTCAGAACAAACAAAGACAGCACAATAACATCATACAAAGCTGTACAAAAACACACAAGACAAACAACACAATGGAAAACTACACACAATGGCACAGTATATACAGTGATACAAAGAAGAAAACACTACACGGTGCAATATAAAAACCCCACAAAAAAGCACAGCACACACGAGACCCACACTACAAAGCTACGCAGAATAGCATGTCACACGTGTCTGCTTGTCAAATTAAAAACAAGTAATGAAGTCCAGGTTTTAGGGTCTGTGAGTTCAGAGCTGAGCAGCTTTTAACCATCTTTTCAAGCTGGTTTTGAAAGAGCTGCAGCTCATCATGTCGTCAGGCAGTGTTACACTGATTTGAAGCTTTTGCAGTTAAAGCTGATTGCCCTCAAAACAGTGCAATGCCGCGGTATGTTGCAGTCCCTTCAGTGGATAATCTTAAGGATCTAATAGAAATAGCTTTTATTAAAAAGTGATGATTATGTCCGAGTCTGAAGCAGTTTTATAAGTTGTGAATGTATAACTTCATTTCAGTTTCCAAAGCAGATTATGACATATAAAAAAAATTCCTCTCAGATTTGTCTTGTGACCCCCGTAAAGTGTCCCGACTCAAAATAACAAACAGGATTTGCATAAACTGACAAACCGAGAGATACTTTTCATCTTTCAGTTTTCTAATTTAAATCCGTCATCAGCTGACCACACCCTGTCCTCTCCACCATCTACAGCTCTAACACAGAGCTGATGGAAAACTAGTATATCTGAGACCAGCAGATGGCGCTGTGGCTCTAAGACAACAGCGAGATCAGCAGCACCAGCAGGCGAGGGAGGGGGACGCACATTGTATGGCTCCCCTGACACACCCTAATAGCACTAGCCAGAGCAGAACAGAAGGGAAGCACTGCATGCTGATGACAGATTTCACGAAAAACACACATATGGATTTTACAATTACACAAACTGCTCATGAAATGGAGGCGAGCAGAGTTTGAGCCCCGAGCGTTGCAGGCAGGCGGGTTGATTTGTTTAAATGATATGATATTGATATGAATTATGGATGAGCTGGAGCGGTTAAATGTATAGGTTTGCAATGGTTACTGTGGGAGGAAGTTGTTGAGTGTGTGTGTGTGTGTGTGTGTGTGTGTGTGTGCGTGTGTGTGTGTGCTCCTGTGTTCCAGGGTGACACACTGCGAGAGCAGAGTGCTCCACTGAGCTCATGACTAACAACAAAAGAAAAGGCCTGCAGGTCACACACAGGCATCAATCTGCCAAGGATTTAAGAACCGGCATACATGGACTCACTCACACATACACACACTCTCGCAGACACACACACACACACACACACACACACCGTAGTTTCCCAGGACATTTGCATGCTGGGATTGATCCATATTTCATCTAGTAAAATCCATACTTGTCATCTCCTTTTCCCCAAGATGGAATCAGTTTAATCTTTAGAATAAAAACATGCTGACTGAAGCAGCTTGTACAATCGCTAATTTGGAGAACACACACATGTGTGCGCACACATACACACACACACAAAGGTGCAGTATGACCAGCGTGAGTTTCAGCTAGTTTACTCAAACTAAACAAGCCACAATGTCTTTAAAGTGAAATGTAAAAACCAAAAACCATCTGCTTCTGGTAACTGTGACTCTGTTTCAGAGTACAGTGGCTGGAATCAGAAACAGTTAATAGGAAGCGTGACCTCTCACTGACCGTTCATTTCCTGTATCTGTGTCACATGATTTTTTGCCACGGCCCCGCCCCTTTAGGAGACAGGAAGCAGTCCTGAGTCCATTCATTCTTATGGGAGAAATGAAC
>JAQLOL010000024.1:27897636-27912862 GCA_029783665.1 Naso thynnoides | reverse complement strand
TGACATGATGAACTGATCATCTCCAGACACATGAGCTGCAGAGAAAGCAGACGCAGTGTGAAGCAGCTGATAGATTAAACTTCACGTCGTCATTCCTCTCTGCTCTGTTCTTCCTTTTCCTTTGTTCGGTTTGCAGCTGAGTGGAAGCAGCGCACCAACGCTGTGAAACGCTAACATGCTGAAGTCAGGATGCCGACTTGCTGCTGCGCTCCGCCACCGGTCCAATCACACCTACCTGCTCCCATCACACACTCTGTGTGTGTGTGTGTGCATAATTCTGAGAAATGTTATTTTTGGCTTTTTCGTAGGTGTGTGTCTGTATGTGAGTATTCCATCTGTCTGTCTCTGTGTCCTTGTCACCGTGCTGTCAGTGTGTATGTGCACATGTTTGTACCACATGTGAGCAGTGGGATGTGGGGGATGGTGTGTGTGTGTGTGAGAGAGAGAGAGAGAGAGAGTGTGTGTGTGTGTGTGTGTCTACATTTCAGTCTCTCTGCTGCATTTCTAATGTGTGTTTGTGCCCACAGGAGTTTGAATACATCAGGTATCCACATTTGTGTTGTGTGTGTTTGTCCTGTTTGTGCTGTGTGTACATGTGTGTGTGTTTCTGCTGCTTGTGTGTTTGTGTTCTGTTTGGCTCAGACCTCCCTCGGCTTCATTTGACTGAGAAAAAAAAACAGATTTAAAGACATGATGAGAGAATGAGCAGCAATCACAAAGAAGAAAAAGAAAGTGTCGCTAATCTTTAGTTCACACCTGCTCACACGAGCTGTCACTAACAGCTGAATCCACTTCGTTTCTGACCACCGAGAAAAGTTTACAGTTTAGTGACCGTACTGGGCTGTCTTTCTATTGCACAAATGTAATTTGCGCTTTTTTTCTCATGGTTTCATATGCAGAACTTCTTCAACTCTACATCTGTGAGATCAGCTGGGATTGCCGCTGACCAGTTAACTGCCACCATGCGCTCTGTATCACAATAACTTAAGTCTTCTCATTTAACACTTGTGAAAAAACTGTTTCAATATGTTTTTCTATGCACAAACAACATGAATAAGAAACCAGTTCTGGTCAAAATAAATGAGTCCATCGATGTAGTTGCCAATGTCAAGTACCTCGCAATCAGACTCGCACTTACAATCTGACAAGTGAATTATATCTGCAAAAAAGTTAAATCCAGTGTCAGCTGTTTCAGAATCACCAGAAAATATCTGTCATTGAACACAGCCCAGCTCTACGTGCATACCGTGAAATTTTCACATCTATCATACTCCATTACATCCTGATCGCAAGCCTCACAAACAGCCTCAAAGCTGGTCATATCATTATACAACCAAATAATAAAAATTATGGACAAAAAACCTGTAAGATGGCACCATTGTCACGTTTTAGAGAAACACAATATGTTCACCTTTGAAAGTTTCATTAGCTTTTGCCATTTAAAACCTTTTTTCAAATGTTTGTCTGGCTCCTTCTCTCCTCTCTGCAGCAACGGCTGCATTCCAAAGCACCAAACCTCATCTGGAAAAACCTTCTTCTCTGTTACAGAAGCAGAGCTTTGAAACTGTTTGCCAATCAAGCTGAAACACAACTCAACACAGCTTAAAAGTTTTTAACAACGGTATTAAATCCTGGCTGACAGAGGAACAGTGCTGTTCTCACACCTAAAACATGAGCATACACCTCAGTTGACTATTTACTGTATATAGCCTTCTATTCCTGTACTTGTACTTTTACCGGCTCTGCCTTTATAACTGCATTGTATTTATAACTGCATTATGTTTTCTTGGTGTTTTGTTTTCTTATTTCTGACAAACTTTAAAAGCCTCCTGTGGACAGGTGTTGCAAATTAGCATTTTGCTATGAACACTAAGTGCAGTGCATCTGCGACCAGTGTTACTGTATGTCCATGGTAAATAAATAAACAAACAAATAAATAGACGTGAGCAGTTATGACGAGAGGTTGGAAAATGTGTCGCACCATGAATTCACTTCACAATGCAAAGCACAGAAACAGAGAAATGCCTCGAATAGAAACGCGAGGACGGCTTGTGGCAAGGTTAATGCTAAATGCTGCACGTGTGTGATGAGAACCATGTGGACTCTTACACATGTTTGTCTGACCCCGCTCTTACTGTTGCACCTGATCGGGTGCTAACGGCTTCATCTTTATCATGTTCGTCATGTTCGGAGACTTCATGCAATGTCAGCGTAACTCTGTGCAGCCTCGACCTCAAGAGGACTTATTGACCAGAATGAGTAAAAATGTCTATGCGGGTGTTCGCTGCCCTAAACGAACATTTGATTTTATTTGAAAACAACAGAAATGTTAGTTAGATCAAGTGACCTTTATATGAACTGATGGCTCTACACAGAGGCAGCAGAAATGGCTCAAAAGGCCTTTTTCACATTCGAACATACAGGTGTGGATGATAAAATGCCTGTTAGCTAAATCCATTTGAGCAGCTCATCAGGGCTTCATGGCACATTTGAGCGGAGCAGAGCCTTCATTAATGTTATTACGAACATTTGCACTTTTCCCACAAGTCAATGTGTCTGCTGAGAAGCAAGAGATGTAGAACAGAGACGTTTGGTTTCCTCGTGTGTCTGAAAATGGAGAAAACGTGACAGAATTCAAAGATATTCAACAAAAAGTGAGTCATGGAACACAGAAAAGTAAATGGTGTATCTTAAGTGAGTAAATAAGTAAGTAAGTTTTCTTTATATAAGAGCGCTTCTCGCATTGAGGGCTCACAGAGTGCTTTACAAAAGATAAAACATTAAAAATACAAAATACGATCAATAGCATAAACAATTAAACACAGGAAGCAGGACTGATGGGACATGAATCTGGTGTGTGACTGTGAAACATGAAGAATGAGGCTTTAAAAAGACAGATATCCCGCGAACGTGTTTGACATGTAAAGAGAAAATCAGAGGGGGATTCCCCCACAAACACACCAAACTCATTAAACTGCAGAAACATCAAAGCGTGTCATCAGCCTGCGTGTGATGTTTAAATAACTGAATATTGTTTCTACATAACTTCTCTGTGTCTGCGCCTCTGCCCTGATGTGATTTAATGATAAACATGTTATTTATAGAGATCTCACCACTGCCTGCATTCATTTACATAATCGCCACGACAGCACGATCGCGCGGCGCTCACAAGCTGCGACTCGGTGATACATCGCAACATTTATCTGCACAGAGCAGGAACATCACTGCTGCGGGCAAAGCCTGCGTGACTGTATGTGTGTGTGTGTATATTACTACTCACCATGATGCACAACATTTGTGTGTGTGTGTATATTACTACTCACCATGATGCACAGCATTTGTGTGTGTGTGTATATTTCAGTGCAAGTTGTGCCTGTGTGAGGCAGATCCTGTTGGAGATGTGCACTAATTACCTAACCCAAATGTTAAAAGTCTGTGACTGTTTAATAAAGATCCAAGTGTGTGTGTGTGTGTGTGTGTGTTGAGACTAGATTTCGCCAGTAGGATGTATAGTACATCGCAGAGGTCACTCTGGGTCACGCAGCCAATCTGTTCTGTCTTCTTGTATTAATGTGATTTCCTGAAAGCTGCAGGATTGTTTCCCGATACGTTTCTCCTTTTCTTGGATAATTAATGTGACAGAGAAACTGTTTCTTTGCGTGCAACCAGTAATAATGTTTGTTTTAACCAGCAAAGATACATATCATGTTTACATGTTACACTAATGACATTTTGTTATTTGCCTGTCCATTGATGAATTTGGATGAAATCCACATCATTAAAGGAGAGCTATTATTCTCATTTTTGGACTTCTATAAAGCAGCTTAACACAACTGACCAAACTATCAAGTCTGTAGATCTACAGAAAACTATAACTCGTGCTCTCTCGTCCTTGTATTTTCTGCATTCTCTTAAAAACGGTTTGTGTCAGTTACTCCTCCCCCTTTCCCTCGTGCGCACTTTCGCACTCCGCTGTACTCACAACCCCTTTACTGACACGAAATAAACACAGTTAGGACACTGATAAAATGTCACTCACAGCTTGCACTTCTCACTCTTCAACAGGACAGATCAACATGCGGTCCGTTAGCAGCAATTTAGTCGCCCAGCTTGTGCCCGTTGAGGAAGTAAAAAAAATCCACACGGAATAAATC
Source organism: Naso thynnoides (assembly GCA_029783665.1). Lineage (NCBI taxonomy): Eukaryota > Metazoa > Chordata > Actinopteri > Acanthuriformes > Acanthuridae > Naso > Naso thynnoides. Next base: position 27,908,708 of record JAQLOL010000024.1, on the reverse strand, counting down.
CACAAGAAACAGGAACTTCTCTCAACTTCTGTCTGGTGCTCGCCACTTTAGGAAAGCTTAACAAAGTTAACTGTCCTTCATTCACCTGGAAAAAAAACACTTTATTGGACCCATTTCGAACAAAGTGCTGACAGTAATCCATGAAGCAGAGAGCAAAGCGTTGATGTCTGAGCAGAGCGCCATGTGCACAGAGCTGACATGCCCATATAAGGAGGTCCAGCATGCATTAACGTCACAGGAAAAACACTCTTTAAAAAACGCTTTGAGACACAGCGTGCAGAGCCGACAGAAACAGCCTGCAGGCCTCACTTCCAAATACACGAACCTCATTATGTGACGCTTTGGCATCGTTTAGCACCTCTGACCTTACGACAACATTTATAGACCAGAAAAGACAGAAAAGCATAATAGTTCTCCTTTAAAAACCACTGATGAATATTTAAAAAAAAAAATAAAACAAGATCAATCATTGGGAGAGCAGCCTGATCATCATCCATCAATTTACACCTGATTGTTCTGCTGCAAGAGCTTAAATTCTAGTGTAATGTTTCTAACATCTGGGTATGATTTAGTTTTATTGTTTGCGAGGCTCAGGCATCTGCAGAGACTCTGGTGTTAAACGGTAGTCTGTGATCCATCGGATTCTGTGACCTGAATAAGTCACACTGCTTTACTTAACTAGGCACGTGCAAAAATGGCACCACAGCTGCTATTTGAGGTGCTCACCACAAAATTCTCTTAGAGAGCGAGACATTTCAAAAGCTGTAAGAACATAAATCTCAGAGGTTGTGTTTATGTCTGCCTGTTGGAAATTAACTCCTCACTTTATGCTTGAGTGAGAGGAGCGTGGAAGGAGTAGAAAAAAAAGCAAAGAATGAAGAGTCTGGATGCAGAAGGAGGAGAGGAGGAGGTGTCGTGAAGCTCCTCAGACTGACTCCACTTGATGAACTCGGGGAGGTTTAGATTTAGCACAGCATGTCTACATAGAGACAGACTGCCTGGCTGATTGACTGGCTGTATTTCCTGCCTGCTTGGTCAGCAGGCCGCAGCCCTGAGAGCAGCGCCTGAGAGCAGCGCCTGAGACGTCGCACACTGGATAAGTAATTGGCTTGGCTCGATACTTTGATAGATGCCTCGTCCTCTGCTCTCAGCTGCAGCTCTCCTCTCAAACTGCACTTAGGTTTTTCGGTTAACTGAGGGAATCTGGAGTCTGTTAGTGGCTAATTTTGGATATTAGAGTGTCAGGTGCAGTTTTATAGTGTTCAGTGTGATGTATAATATTAGAACATGGGAGGGGACTACGGAGGATGTGAGCTGTGTTGGCTGCAGAGCTTCCTGTTACGGTCAGTTGTTCATCAGTGTCTTCGTTTTTTCTCCTCTCTCACTTCTTTTCCCGTATCTTTTCTTATTTCACTCTAATGTCTCTGTTTGGCCTGAACCCCAAACGTTCACCTCCTCCTCCTCCTCCTCCTCAGCTGCCTCCTGTTCACCATCTCATTTTGCTTACACTTTAATTCCTTGCATCATTTCTCTTTTAATTCCAACACTCCTCTCTTCACCTCCTTTTTTACTCTTCTGCATTTTAATTTTCTTTTCTGTCTTCATTTGTCCTTTAACCTCTTCATTTCTTTCTCCCTCATTCCTTTTCTCTCCTCTGCTGCCCCCCCCCCCCCCGCCCCCGCCCCCTTTCTTCTTCCATCAACCCACCTGTCATTTCTCTCCTTTTTTGGTTCCTTTAGTTCTATCCTTCTTCTCTTCATGCTTCCTTCTCCTCTTCCTCCTTCTGTCTTTTTGTTTTTCTCTCCTTTTTAATGACAGCCCACTTTTGTCAACTCTTGCTTTACTCCTTCGTGTCTCCTTTAACCTTCTTCTCTTCCTCTCTCTCTTCTCTCACAGGCACATATCCACTCTCTCCATCCATCCGCGCCCCCGAGGACGAACCGCGTTCCGGAAGCGCGCTGTGTGTGTGTGTGTGTGTGTGTGTGTGCGTGTGTGTGCGATGAGGGACCGAAGGGAGGAGGGGCGTGAGTGTATGTGTGCAGTTAGTTGAATGTGTCAGAGAGAGAGAGAGAGAGCAGGGACGGAGCGGCACCGTGGACAGTTTTCTCTCGCAGTCTTTCATTCTCACATCAGATACTATGCTTCTTGCTTCGAGGGCGGGCCGGCACTAGAACAGAAGGTAAGGCGCATCTTCTTTACTCCTGTGCTCTGTTTGTGCGCTCTGAGCGTGTTTCTGCACAGCCCCATGCGGGCATCACTGCTGCTGATTGTCGCCGTGTGCGACCATGTGGAGCTGCCGTGTGGTGCCAAAAACTCGGCTGTTGACAGAGTGTCTCCCTGGGGGTGCTGTTGGCGCTTTAAAGCCTGCGAATTATTATATCATGTGACTATCCACCGCATAAAGACTAAAGAATATCTGCTCCGACAGGCAATTACCATAATCTTTGTATTATTTTGAAATATCCACAAAGCTCGCTCGACATAATCAGGATGATGTTTCCTCGTCCAACCCTGAAGCATCCCTGTGCCCCACATCCCCGCTAAACTTCAGGAGCGTGAGTGAAATGTTAAGGATGCTGCGGGGATTCGCTGAGACGCACACAGACTACATTAAGCCTCCAGCCCGACGCGCACATCCCCAGTGCCTCCCGGTTTAATGAGCGTCACTGCCCCGTGTGGCCCCACCGGGAGTCCGCGCATCCCGGGAGCGCCGGGAGCGAGATGCTGTTGTGTTCAAGGATCAGCAGCACTCCTGACATTTGTGCTGGAACAGCAGTCACCGCTGCAGAGAAAGTTAATCACACATTCTGGTTCTGTCTTTGACGGAGGACACATGTCAGATGTGACATAAAGCGCGGAGGATATGACACGTTTCCGCAGAGCGCAGCCTGCTGCTCTTTTCGCTTCGCCGGGAGCTTGTAGTAATTCTCTGGTGACACTGCGCCTCTTGGCCGCGGAGATCAGCGACAAGTGAGCAGGAAGAAACACGCGACTTCTGGTTGGACCTTCAAAATAAAGTGAGAGCCAACGGAAATCTCATAGTTTGTCACAAAACTTGTGCTTCTTTAACCTTGTACTGTATTTGTTGCCTGTTTGTTGCACGCCATTAATCCTTAGGAGATGGAGTGTGTGATAGAAAAAAAATACATAGGCTGCTGTCAGGATCCATATTATAAGTAGGTCTAAGAAGTTTAACACCCCACCACACACACTTTACCTTTTATCTTGAAAACAGCCAGACGTATTTCCGGTTTGCCGCTGTCTAAGCTGTGCTCTTTGACGCAGCAGTGCGATCTGTCCGGTCAGTGTTTCTGTTGCGTTGCGTGCCGTTTCTGCTCCTTACCGCCGCCCGGCTCCATGTCATCATGCCGGGATGCCCTCCGCCCTCCTTCACCCACCCACCCACCAAACTCAATGTCACATTTCAGCGTTTTAAGCGGTCAGGCGACCTCTGCTCTGAGACACGGGGTGCAGCCAGCGATCAGTAACGTTGCGTAACTGTGCAACCATTTAAACGATTTAAAAAAATAAAACAAAAAAACAAACTTGTGTTTTTGCGGAATGCTTGTGCACGACAGAAAAAAAATCTGCCTCACAAAACATCATTTGCATGGGTTAACATGCATTTACATGCCTGCACGGAATTTACAATCCAAGTGATTTATAATAATAATAGGTCAGAACCCTATTACGGTCATATAGTGTCACATCAGACTGCGGATGTCTTCAGTTGGGTCATTTCTGCTTATTTTACTCATGATGTCAGGGCTGTAAGCTTAAAGCAGAGCTGTTCAGAGACAGAGGAGGATGCACAGCACTTGATTATAAATGAAAAACAGTTTATGCATGCAGTCTGAAGTCTGGCAGCAGTTTTAATGAGGCAGCGGGTTAGAGGAGGCGGGCTGCAGCATGCAGGCTGCAGAGGAAGAACAGGGGATTCTCCTCCTGCGCTCAGAGGCTGCAGCTGGGCTTCCCGGGGCTTTTCCTTTCTCTCCGTCTCTCTATCTCTATCTCTCTCTCTCTGTCTCTGCAGTTTTTCTGGGGCTTCCCTTGTTTTCCCTGCACCAGCCTTCAGCCAAGCCCTTCCTCTATCCATCTCTGTCTGTGAGGCCATGCAACTCTCCTCCCTCCATCGCTCCATTTATCTCTAGAGGAAAAAGGCTGAAGGATACAGATGCAGCAGCCAAACAAGAGGCAACAGAGATCCTGCAGGATTTGAAAATGATAAGGCAGTGTCCTGAGGTGTGATAAGGCTGCTCCAGCCACATCAGTTAACCCTCTGGGAATTTTTAGGAATATGTACAGTAATGTTGAATCATTTTTAACCTTATTGTGTGCCGTGTTCTTGTTGTTTGGCTCCTCGGTTTGATCGCATGTTGGGAATTTTGCTTTTCTGTCCTTGATGTTGGATATTTGCTCATGCAGTTCTTTGCACAAGTCCACCAACACATTTAGCTTCTTCTGAGCAATATCCAAGCGCTGCTTTACCTTTTATATTGGCTGATGGATTATTCATTAATGCTCCACCGTCCTCTCCGTCTCCCACCCTTTTCCTCTCTTCCATTATCTCCTAGCTCTCTCTCTCTTTCCTTCACTATTGCTTTCTCCCATCGTCTCTTTCCTCCCCTCCCCTCCCTACCTCTCCTCCCTTCTCCCTCTGCATCTCTTCTCATCCTTTCATCCTTTGCATTTTGCCTCTTCTATTACATTTCACAACTAGAAGGCATTTAGCAGATTCTCTCATCCCAAGCCACTTACACGCAGAGAGGCATATGTTCTCTGCCCTGTTTTCTGCATCTCTTAACCTTTGTTTACCCACTGGGTGCTGCGCTACGCTTTCATCCCCACCCCACCTCGCTCTTGTACATTTACAAATCCCACCTGGGAAAAGCTCAGAAACAACCACAGCACTGTACTGTTGGCTGCTGAGCCTCTCTGATGGAGTCGTGAAACGTTTCCAAACTGTTGTTCTGAACCTGTGATGGGAGGAAGTGATGCACTTAATGTGCTTGTGATGAGCAGAAGAAGGAAATGTGAAGTGAAGATGAACATGGATGGAAAAAGTGACACATACAGATTGAAAAAGATTTGATTTGAAGCTTTAATCTCCAAAGACGCATGCAAACAGCATCAGATTGTCAGATAAAGTCAGAGGTGAGACATTTTTAAAGCATTTCAAACTTCAAATTATGTGACTTTTACAAGGCAGGCCACTGGTCATGTGATCTTAGCTCACCTTGTTTTAGAGCTGCAGTGACAGGCATAAGGCAAAAAATTTTTTTTTTCCAGTAAAAATTCTACAAATTTGGGAAGTCCAAGTCATAAAATCTTTGCCATTGTTGTAATTCAGTATATTTTACTTCTGCAGTTTTGCTTGACAAGATGAAAGATTTCAGGTTTTTAGATATTCCTGTTATTTTTCTTTAAAAAAAAGCAAAGAAAATTATAGACTGAAACATGAATGAAATTCATCATTAGTTTATAGTGGCATTGTTTGTTTTATTTAAAGCTGAGGTGGGCAGTTTATCTTTCTCTATCTTTCTTTCTCTCCTTGGCTTCGTACTCAGACTGTGACGGGACTTTGGCCGATCACAGGTCACTTTACAGAGCGCATGTTCCTATTGGCTGCTCTATGCTGTGGTTCTTAGAGACAGGTGATGTGGTTATGAGCTGATTGGCTGTAGAAACAATTAAAAGGCCTTATGTTCTAAAACTGGCCTCGGGTGACATGACAAGCTGAGTGTCAGGCGACACCGTCAGCCGGCTTGAGTCGAGCTGAGACGTACCAGTTTACACCGCTGCAACTTTCCCTGCAACCGTTTGGTCTCGTTATGAATCTTTGATGTAAACTGGACTAAACAAGAGAGAGAGACAGCAAACGAAATAGAAAACACAAGCCGAAACAGAAACAGGGAGGGGAGGCTGCAGCGGAGTGGCTTACAAAGGAGTCTCACGCTACAGCTAGCTTGATTTCCAAATGTTGGCTACTCCAGCTTTCAGGTAGATTTTATCCATGTCAAAAAATCCTTTCATTAGAGTCCATAAAAATCTAAAACCAATAAATCTGAGGGCTCATACAAAATATTTTCAAAACAAAAGTAAAACTCTAGTTTTTAATGTCTAACAAGGGTAATAAACACAGGAGGTGTTACAAATCAGATTAGAGATGGATTTCTGATATTCAACACACCAACCAACACAAAGAGCGACAAACCAAAGATGGAAAAGACGCTCACCTTCTTTATCAAAGTAAACGTCTCTGTCTTCTTTTGCCTCAGCAGTGATTATCCTTCATCCTCCTTTCTCTTGACTCCTCCTCCCTTGTCTGATTACTCTCCCGGGATGCATTCAGGGCTTCTCCCGTACCGCCAGCTTCTCATCCACAGCCTCTTTTCACAGTTTTTAATTACACAAATGATCTGGCTGATTGCTGCAGGGTAAAATTGCGTGTGTCTGACGGAGTGGAGGGAGGTATGCAGGCTCACAGGAGACGAGGGGATTGATTTTCTTTTTTTTTTTTAAAGGTAGGACAGACAGGCTATCAGAGAGAGGAAGTGTGGAGCTTTGTCACTTTGGAGATTTAACTGCAAATGAGAAAATGTCGCCTTGCTGTAGTTTGGCCAAAATTGGTTCAGTGCTGTGTGAGATACAGGTGAGCGACAAACAAGCAAACAAATAAATGAGCTAAGCGGCTGGTCTTTTTCAATCCCTACACCTCTTGTTTCAGCACAGAGAGATTAACTTTAGGACAGCCAGGTAAACAGACAGACGGACCCTCTGGAGCTCTGATGCCCGATAAAATCCAGGAGATGGACTCTGAGGCAGGAAGACAGGACGAAAAGAAAGGCCAGAGGGCAGATAAACAGAGAGGAGATAAACGAAGGGCACATGAACAAGAGGACGGCAAAAACATGTCAAGCAGGACTAAGGCAGACGGACAGAAGGACAGACATGCAGACAGGACCTTTAAGGTGTGTTCAGACTGAAATCAATGAAGAAATGTTTATTGCAAGAAACGCCAGTATGATGTTGCTTGATCATAATTGGATTGCATTTTTGATCATGGCTTCAATCGCGTCACTTGCGTGATGTTCACGGTCTTCTTACATTAGCTCGTCCAGAGGAGGAGGGACTGGCCGCTTTCTGTGCTTAATTAAGGCTGATTTAATCTTCATTTCTGCACTACATCAGTTGTGGAGGTCCCAGAAACGCTGGGAAACTTAACGACGCCATTTCTGTGTTCATAAAATAATCCAATGGTGTATAACGCTCCATGGTATTCACACACAGCAAGATTTGCTTTGCCGCCATGTCTGATTCAGTGTCCATTCAGCAATGTCTGTGTCGTCAGGATGTCATTGACGTCGGGAGATTCTCAACACTGTTGGCCATTGCAACGCAGCATCGTGCAATGTCACCTGAAAAGTTCAATATTTTCAGCTTCAAGCATGAGGCGAAGGAGGCGAAGGAGGCGATGGAGGCGAAGGAGGCGATGGAGGCCACATTGCATGAGTTGCATCACGCGTATCATGAGATTTGTGTCACCCCTAATCTAACACGTCTTTACATTGACTTTGTAAGTAATCTTGTGTCTATCATCGTGTTCATCTCTCTCAGTCCGAACACACCTTTACTGTCACCCATGAAGCATCTCAAGCTCCTCATGTTCAGCTATTTCTTCATGTGTTCACACCAGGCCTCACATCTTTTCTAAACTGATCCACGTAAAGCCACAAGTCTTTATTTGCAAGCTGAAATAACGTTGCTCAAAAAAGTAAATATTCAAACTGTGTAAACACACCTGTCTGTTAGTGTTTTATTGTTTTTTTTTCTGGGATTTTGGTGTCAGAACTCTAGACTTGAATGTTTTAAGCAAAATCTTACAAAAATCTTCTCCAAACAATGTCTCAAGTTCTTATTTTGGTGACTTGAAGTGGATGTATGAAAGTGTCCTGTCCTCCACTTTATCTCTTACACACTTTATGTAACCTCTGTCATCCTCTCTACAGCCTCAGTCTCATTAATATGAATGAGGATTACAGAGTCACACGCATGACTACAGCTTGTTTTTAATCCTGTCCAGAGATGCAGGTTCCTTCACTGTGTGTGTGTGCGTGTGTGTGTGTGTGTGTGAGAGAGAGAGAGAGAGGGAGGGAGCTCCCTGAGGGGTGGCGGAGTAACACCAGCTAGTGAGACCAAATGATAAACTCACACAAGCAGCAGCCAGGCAAATATTTAATTTGGTACTCAGGGGAGACAGACAGGTGTGTGTGTGTGTGTGTGTGTGTGTGTGTGTGTGTGCGAGAGAGAGAGAACTCTTATGAAAAAGAGCCAGAGTTAGCCTATAATAAATTTTGAAAGTATGCTGTACAAATATCACAGCTACACTGTGAGTTCATGTGGAAATCTAATAAAATATAAAGTTTGTTGAGGTCATTTAAATCAGAACCTACTGGAAACAAACCATAACCTTCAGCAGAATATGTCAGTGGTAATATATGGTAATAAAAACACATAAAATACACTGACTAAAACATGATGGATATCAAATGTATGAGAGCCCACAGAAATATTATGAGAATATAATGAAGTTGCCCTGAGGGACCGAACAACGAGTACAATCTCAATATGTCAGACCATTGATATACAAAATTCCTTATAGAAAAGAAACCCTGACATAGAATGTGAACAAATATGCCATAAAATAGAATAAATGTTAAGGTGATTCTGCACACTTTAAGCACGTATTACTGTAAATCATTTAATGAAGCTTTCAGTTCAGTAGTTGTGTTTTTGTGACTTTCAGGTGTCGATCACTTACTTTTTACTTCAGTAAGACAGAAATGTCAAAACCTGCAGCCACTCCCCCCCCCCCGATAATCCATCAGATTAACAATCCCGTTACTTTGATTTCTTGGTCACAGTCCAGCCACCCAGCTGAGAGGAGGTATGTTTGAGTGCTTCTCGTAAACTCTGACACCTGAGAAAGAAGAATATCTGCATCTTTCTCTCCCATTGTCTCTAGGAAAAATTTCTCACAACGATTTAGTCATTTTTAGACATTTTGCTTGTAGAAGTTTTACATATTATACGTTTAAATTAACTGACTCTTTTAAGAAAGTTGGAGATCAGTCTGAAGCCTGAATGAATTAGACTTGGGTCAATATTAGCTGTTGTAAAAATATCAACATATTTGCTGTCATTTGTGATATTTTTCACAATTTTAAAATGTCAAACAACTGTTATGGGGTCTTCGCGGTTTAAATTTTGAAAAGGAAAAATAACTTGGAGCTGCTGTGGTGTTGGAGGGTTGCTGCTGGACGAGGTGCAGAGGTTATTATAGGTTACTAGGCACGATGTACTGTAGGCATGCATGCAGTGCTTTTACACGCACAAATGGAGGACTTTCAAAAAAAGAATTGGCAATATTTTGAGTTTAAAGCAGGAGAAAATGGGGAGCCAATGAGTTTGATAGAGGCCATATGCCAACGCCACAAATTTTGGATATTGCCCAAGAGTGCATGCTTTAAAAAAAACATTGGCAGTGAATGTAAAGTGCTGATTATTTGTCATTAATGAGTTAAAACAAAAAAACTTCAAACAAATTCTGCACCTGCAGCAAAACTTCACTCTGATTCCGCGTTAGAGGGTAAATGTGTGTTTGTGTGTGTGTTTCAAGTCGCAGCTCATCTCATCAGCACTGAAGAGTGTGTGAAGTTGATGCCTGTAAACACACACACACTAATACCTGAATCCCCTGAGATGTTAAGCATGTCATCACCCCGTGTTTGTGTGTGTGTGTGTGTGTGTGTTAATGATCAGTCCAGACAGATTTATGGCAGAGAGAGAGAGAGAGCAGCGTTAACAAGTGAGCGTTTCACTCCTCAGCCGCCTCCTGTGCGGCAGCACGGACGCTGAATCCCTCGCCGGGTGTCAACAGGCCTTTCAGCAGCATCAGCGACTCTTTTCCAGCCCAAACATCATGTTTCACTAAACCTCCAAGATGAGCTTTCATGTTTTCCTACAGCAGCCAGTCGGCGGGATCTGGAATGTGTGAAGCAGGAGGAGACAGTTGGCGACTTGTTCTCACTTTCTCCGCTGCCTGCTCACTTCCTGTCTGCCCTCTCTCTCTTTCTCTCTCTGTTTCTCTTTCTCGGCCTTTTTACAAGCTCAGAAACACTGGTGGTAATTCTTTTACACTGAGGATATTGTAGTTTCTGTCGTTCTACCTGACTGACAGGAAATCCAGTCTACTCAACACTTTGCAGCTGGGCTCCTGCCTCCACTTCTGCTCCCCTCATCCCCTCATTCCCACTCACCAGAAGAAAGTCTAGAGGGCCTTGACCAGACCTATTCAAATGGCGACCCGCGGGCCACATGTGGCCCAGAAGCGGCCCTTAGTGGCCCAGCTAGACAAGGCGTGAAAAACTGTGACAAATATGTTGTGCTAGCCTACAGAAATTCCTAAAGAAGTTGAATGCAACACTCTGCATAGCCTTGCAACATGTAACGCACAATGCAGTGCATTGCTGTGAATGTGTGTCTAGTAGTGGTAGTAGTAGTAGTCCTATGATACAGCATCTACAAACATGTCTTTCTTAACCTCGAAACTTAAAACTGAAAATGAAAACAATCGGTTTCAACCTGCCTGGACTGAAAAATGTCTGTTTATTTAACGGCAAATCCAAAAGCCAAATGGAGGTGTTTAATTTTCGATGAGTGTGTTGCGATATTTAAAGAATACAGTGTTTGGAGGCGCCACACTGAGAAACATCAGACTTCCCGGACAAACTTTCCAGAGGGATCACAGGAGAGTCAGCAAAAGTTTGGTTGCATCCCACAACCAGAGCTGCACCATTTTTACGCATTTATTGATGTGCCCGTGTCAGATGTGAACAAATTTAAAGTGACTACGAAGGATTTTTGAGGATTTCTGACACAGTCTCATGATTCCTCTGATGATTATAAGTCGCCCTCGCTCCTCTCATATGAAAGCCCGTACTAGTCGATCACCGATTTAATCCAAAAGGAAGGAGCCCAGTTGAAGATTTCTACAAACTATTTTACAAACT
>JAQLOL010000024.1:27863805-27877573 GCA_029783665.1 Naso thynnoides | reverse complement strand
AAAGAACACACACACACACAGAGTGTTGCAGAAAAATAAGACAAGACTAAGAGTCAAAAGTGTGTGTGTGTGTGTGTGTGTAAAGAGTGTGATATTTAGTGAACAGTCTCAGATTTGCCTGACTCATATAAACACATACACGCACACACACAACAACAAACAAACAAACAAATGCTAACCTTGTGACATCGGCCATGTTTTCTTCCTGAGGCCATGACGCTGACGCGTCGCGTCCTCCTCTATGTCGGGAATCTCTTCTACACTCCTTCTTTTCTTCCATTCTTTGTGTTTCTCCAGTTTTTAGTTCTTCTGCCTCTCTGCTTCTCACAAACTTCTCTCCTGTGCCTGCGTTCTTTTGCGGCTCACTTTTCTCTTTGTGCATTTTGTTGGTTCCTCATTTTCACCCTCATTCCAGGTTTTCCCCCCAAGGTCGAGCAAAGGGAACTGTTGTTGCTTCTTCTAAGAGAAGAATGCTGTGGATTTAAGAAAAGAAACAGAAAATACACAGAAGCCTGAACTGCCCAGAGCCAAAACAACAAATTTATCATTTTCCTTTCACTCATCTTTATTCTCCCATTTCTTCATCTCTTTGTTTCCCCTCGCTCAGTTTTGATCTCAGTCTTTCTAAGTCTTCTCTTTTCTTCATCTTTTAATATCTCTTTAATTTCTTAATTTCTTTCTATCCTTGTCTGCCTTTCTTTCTTTACCTCCTTTTCTTCCTCACCACCTGGTTTGTATGTTTCTGTTTCCCAGTGACTCACCGCCATGAGTACAGTTTGCCAGAGTCTCCTTCCAATCACGTCACCTGCCATGAATAACGCTTTTCATTTTGAATGTCTGAATGCATCCGCTTGAGTTCTTGCTGTTCAAGAACTCGTGGCGATTCTTTGGTCTCGTATGAGTCAGTGAACACGTCACATGAAGAGGTGGATGTTCTGTGAAAATGAAAAAAAAACAACAACAACAACAGCATCAAACATGTTTTACAGCTTCAAGGTCTTAAATTGTTCGAGTTTCACCTTTCACCACTTTTCTTTTTCTGGAAGTTTTCAGTGCATCAAAAACTGATTTGCTTTTTGTTTTTTTCTTTCCTCCTCCTGCAGGTGAGCTGGTCACACCACCCTCAGCTCTGCCCAGCGCCTCCCCGTCCCACCACCCTCTGCCTCAGCCTGACCCGGTCATCCTCTGTCTCACCTTTCCTCCTGCTTTTCGTGAGAACCGCACGCCGCCATGCCTCTTTTTGCCTTTCCCACAGCATTCCTCTTCCTCCTCCTCCTCTTCCTCCTCCCACTGCCTCCCTGCCAGCCTGAGTCCCAGCGCATTGAGCCCAGTGGCAACCCTGACCTGCGAGTGGTCTCCCCCTCCATGCTCCCCTCCTCCTTCGCACCCTCCGTGTCGTACACTAGCAGCAACGTGTCAGGTCAGAAAGACAAGTGCGAGGAGGTTCCGGTGTGCCGGCCCGGCATCCTGCTTCCTGTCTGGCAGCCAAACCGGCCCGGGCTCGGCGACCAGGTGGCCAGAGCTGTGGTCTACTTTGTGTCACTCATGTACATGTTCCTGGGAGTGTCCATCATTGCCGACCGCTTCATGGCGTCCATAGAGGTCATCACTTCACAGGTGAGTCTTGAAGTGGGGAGTGGTGGAAATGTAGCCATTATCCTACTGTTAAAGCTTGTAGACTTATAAAAAAATTTTCAAATTATTATCTGTTATATTTAGGACTGTCAAACAATACATTTTTTAATCATGAATGATTGTAGAATTTCAAAAGTTAATTGAGATCAATCGCATTTTTTATCACATTTTTAAAATTTTATCGTTTTGAATTTCACATCAGTTTTTAAGTCCATAATTACAATGTAAAGCAACTTGATTGGGAATGAAATGCCAACTGGAGTACATCTCCTGCACAAGTCTGGCGCAGTAGCAAGGAAGAGATGGGCAAAAAAAAAAAGAAGATGGAGAAGAAGAAGGAGAAACAGCCAGCGCTCACCCACTGCTAATTAGCTTAGCTCAAACACTGGTAGTCAATGGGAAGTGCTAGCCTGCTTCTGCCTAGTCTTCAGATAAACATTCCAGCAACTCTAAACAGTCCTGAGTGCTTGTTGTGACTTGTTTATTTACCACGTTATGTTGTTTGTAGACTCAGATTAACAGTTTATGTCATTTTAATTTTTTAAGAGATGTTTTTTTTTGTTGACCTACTTACAAGAGCATCTGCGGTGTTTTGCCCACACGCCCTGTGGTTTACTTTCAGTACATGTTTGATACTAGAACTACACAAAGTGCCAATCTAAGTCTACAAATAACATAATGTGATAAATAAACAAGTCACAACAAGCACACAGAACTGTTTAGAGTTGTTGCAAGTTTATCTGATGACTTTAGGTGGAGGCAGGCTAGCACTTCCCATTGACTACCAGTGTTTGAGCTAAGCTAACTAGCAGTGGGCGAGCTCTGCTAGTCTCTTCCTTGTTACTGCAGGCAGAGTCTAAAGAATGGGATCTATCTTGTCTGGAATTCAGGAGGATTGCAAATAAGAAAAAGAAAAAATTAGCCATTCAGAAGCGCGTTTTTGTCTTTCTACTGCTGGTAGAAAGTACAAAACCACTACAGCGGCTTGACTAAGGGTGCTTTGAAGGGACAAAATAGCAGCACGCGATGAAAAAATGATAATGCACAGCCTTTTAATCGATCGCGATTAATGCGTTTAGAGCCTTAGTTATATTCTCTATTAGGTGAGTGTGTTGGATGAGCACTGAGGAAGTGAAGCTGCCAGTTTGCAGCATCATCTAATTTTTTCTTTACTGCAGTTTCTTTAACAGGAATCACACAGACTCCTCTCCGTCCTTTATGATTGTGTGAATGACCCGTAGCTGTTTCCAGAGTCGAGAGAGACAAACTGTTTGTTTGCCCACAAAGAGAAAAGTGTTAAAGTGCATCTATGTGGAGCAAACACAGCATGAGTTATTGAGGTGTAAACTATCACTCTTAATATACAGAACAGTGTTACAGATGGGTGTGTGTTTGTGTGTGAGTTGTCCCAGGTGGCCTGTAATGCTTCAGGTGTCAAGGTTATTTAGAATGGAGCACAGAGGAAAAAGAGAGGAAGGGTCCTCAGTGGTTTGAATGGAGGCTGAAGGACGAGGAGACATGAAGGTCAGCTGGGGGGAGAAAAATGAGGAAGGACAAAAGAAAATAGAGGCACTTAATGAACCAATCGGCTGTTCTCCTCATTATGAGAACTGCAGGTTTAACAGGAAAAGAACCAGCATTCACCAATTAGCAAGTTGTTTGTGATTATATCAGGAGAAAAACAATGTGAGACATCATTTGATTTGTAAAGGGGTCCAAAAACAAACATTTCACAAGACCGAGCCAATAAAAACACAAGACAGCACAGTTAATACACAATTACACAACAACTGATACATCAACGTGCCCTTACCCTGAATTAAGGTGCTCATGCATATTCATGCAGTTCAGTGATATCAAACAAAAACACAAGGGAGCATGTTGAACGTAAAGTACTTGTCACAGTGCAGATTTCCCCTTTAATGAATTCAACTGTATAATCATGCTAATTTCAGCTCTTTTGATGGTGATTAGTGGTAATTAGTAATTAGTCTAAAGAATTCTTTTTCTACTTTCACTCACTGCTCACGTGTAAATGTCTCAACTGAATAACATACAAGTGGCAATATTTGAAGAATTTTCCACAGCACAAATGCTGCAGATATTTCACAATAAAAGCCGCGTTGAGAAATAACGGGATTCTGTCCACTGAGAGGCTTTTACATTCAAAACAAGAAGGATTTGATATGGGACGTGTTGAGTTTGTGTGTTAAAAATGTGACAGGAGCAGAGACACAATGTTTAAAGACATGAAGGCCCGTCTCTAATAAAAAGGCCTAAGGTGAATAAAAGCCTCGGCCACTGTTTGAGGAAATGCTGAAGATGGGGAAAGATTTATGTGAAAATTAGTCAAGTAATGATTGAGAGAGAGCGAGAGATATGTGGAGAAAGACAGCAGAGGCTATAGGTGATAGCAAAGAGCAAAGGGTGAATGAATAAGAAGAAATGAAAGAGTTAATGAAAAGAAAGGCTCCGTTTGTCGTTTTCAAGGTCACTGTAAATAAATGTCCTGTATATCCCATAATCCATCACTCTGGTTCTCTTTGTATGTGTGTGTTGGCATGTGAATGTGTCACTTTATCCTTCCTGTGCTCTTGTATTATGAGGATTTATGAGTGTGTAGGATGGGGTCCCTGAGAGCTCAATGCACTGTAAACACACCATGAAAAAAGGGCAAAATACGAGAAAATTAAGAGAACAGCTTCATCTCAAAATGACAGAAACTAGTTTCACATGAGGCTATAAAGTGGTGAGCATGTTTGGAACACGCGTCATACACAGAGTTAAATACAATGTTTGTGTGTGTGTGTGTGTGTGTGTGTGTTCCGCCATCAGGAGAAGGAGGTGACCATCACGATGCCCAACGGGGAAACATCCGTGGCGACAGTTCGGATCTGGAACGAAACGGTGTCCAATCTGACTCTCATGGCTCTCGGCTCCAGCGCTCCGGAGATACTGCTGTCTGTTATAGAGGTACACACACACTCCAGTACGGATGCGTGATATTATCTGCACGTTATCTGTACCGGCCAATATTGGCTTTAAAACTATCTTTAAGATATCGGCCAGAACGCTGATATCTGCCAATAAAATAACAAATACGGCTGCTGTTTTCTTGATTAAATGCCGAGTCGACACCATGTTTGTATGTTTATGTTTACTTAAAGAAAGAGTTTTCCGCACTTCAGCCGCCATACATGGAGCTGGAGGCCTGTCCAGTGCTCTCAAAGTAGGACGTGCAAAACTCAAGAGATAGCTTCAGGAGATATCCAAAGCACACTGGAACACACGGATCAAAGCGGCACAGTTTTATTATGACTAACGTTTCTGCGCCATGTGCGACATTGACTCTGATGAAGATGAAGATGCGCATGGCGTTTGCTTACTTTGAACAAAACCCACAAACAGGCCAAATTTGTCCCGGCTGTGGGTTTTGTTCTGATTGTCTCAGGGAGAGCATCATCCAGTTTTAAAGTGACTATGAGGAGCCTTAAGTTTTTGTTGATTCTAGCGCCGCCTTTGGACAAAAATGGTAGTGACACAAGTGTCCATGCTGTCCTAAAGACCTTTGCTGGCGCGTGCCAGGCAGGCAGAACTCGGCGTAACACCGTTGACTAGTGCATTTGTTTTGGAAGTGAGTGAAAGAGAGACGAGAGGATGGATGGTGATGAGGTCATGTGTTTATATGTGACTGAGAAATAAGTTACAAGCCAGTTGTTTGGCAGTAATGTCCCCGAGACCTGTTACCTCTATTTCTGTAGGCTAACGTCACAAAGCCATTTGCATTAATGTTACATGCTGAGGTGCAAACTAACAGCTGTAGGCAGAGAAAATAATTATGTTATTGTCATTGCACAAAACAACGAAATTTAAAAAATAAATAAATAGTTTCTTCTGAGTTTGCAGGGATTCTGACCCAATCATGAGCATTAATAGTAACTACATAAAAATGGCAGCCTTTTCTCTGAGGGCCTTGTTTGCTGTTACAGGAAATTTATGATCATCCGAGGAATAATGGGACTGTTTCATAAATACCCAAGAGTTCCTCATAGTTACTTTAAGTACGATATGTCTTGCTTGTTTTGTTTAAAAGCAACTGTCATAAAAAAAGACATTTTACAGAACGTAAGTTCGAGTATCTTTCTTTTTTTTTGCACAAGGAATGAATATTAAATAATTTTTAGCTTTGTTTTTTACGCCTGTATTCGCCAACAGGCCAACACAGTAAGAGTTTGCATAATAATAAAGAATGTAAATACCACTACAGAAAAGAATGCCAACATCATCCTCTCTGCTCCTCTTTCATGTTCCTTCCATCTTCATCAAATGTTTCCTTCCTTTATTTCAGAGTAAAATACTCAGTTTCCTTTCAAAGCGTAATATCCTCTGCAGACTCAGAATGCTGATAAGCATGAGACCGCTTCAGTAAGCAGGGAGCAGAACAATAATGTTGCACCACATTTTAAATCAAGTATTACTGCTCGGTTGGCAAAACAAGTAATATTATTAAAAAATGTTTTTAGAGAATAACTGTCTCCTTGTGGTGTGTTTGAATGCTCTTCAACATGTCTGCCTCTACATCTGTCCAGGTGTGCGGTCATGACTTCAAGGCCGGTGAGTTGGGACCAGGAACCATCGTTGGCAGCGCCGCCTTCAACATGTTTGTGATCATCGGGATCTGCGTGTGGACAATCCCCAACGGCGAGACCCGCAAGATCAAACACCTGCGGGTGTTCTTCATCACCGCCTTCTGGAGCATCTTTGCCTACATCTGGCTCTACCTCATCCTGTCTGTGATGTCACCGGGCGTCGTGGAGGTGAGACACATTCAATGTGGCTTCAAAGGAAAGAGGAAACACGGAATTAAGCTGCAGTTTCAAAACTGGTTTTGTTGTTCTAAACACTTTTGTGTAGTCACACTGGGTGACCGAAGGGAAGAAGTGATGCCTTTAGATGCCTTTACAAAAATACGAAATATTACTTTTGGTTAATAAAATTGTGAAACTGTGTGTGTGTGTGTTACAGGTGTGGGAAGCCCTGGTGACGCTGCTGTACTTCCCAGTGTGCGTCATCCTGGCTTGGATTGCCGACCGCCGTCTGCTCTTCTACAAGTACATGGGCAAGCGTTACCGTGCCGACAAGCGCCATGGCATTGTGGTGGAGACCGAAGGAGACTTGACACCTAACAAGGGCGGCATGGAGATGATCATAGATGGCAAGTTTCCACCGCGAGGGGGCGCCGTGGTCCCCGCCGAGAACTGCGGGGGCGTAAATCAGGATGGCACAGGGGGAGCTGCGGCCAATAACATCGGGGCAGCAGCAGGAGCCATGGCAACGGGAGTCAGAGGTATGCCCAACTCCAACAGCACGATGGTCAACGTGGAGAGCAGCAAGGAGCTGGACGAGAGCCGCAAGGAGGTGAGAGACAGAGAGATGAAACTCTCCTGCCAGCAGAGTCTTTCTGTTTTTGCTCGTTTTGATGTGAGCAAACACTTTTTTATTCCACTTCCTTCCTTTGTTGTGTTTTATCTTTATGTGTAGTAAGATTTGACAGGTGAACCTGTGATGTCATACGAGGTGATCAATAAGTTTAAGGCCAAATGCGGTAGGGGTCAATTTGGGATTTTTTAATCGACCCTTTGCAAAGCACTGCCCTTGAACACAAACAGACCAGGAGAAGGAGATTTACGTTCTTCAGCTTTCCAAACTCAAACGCTGGAAAGTGTAACGTTATACTTTGGGCAACTGGCGCCTCGTTCCCTGTTTTATTCCTGACAGTTTAACAAGCACAGCTAACGTTACGTCTGCTTCAGTAACCCTTCAATAAACATTGAAACCACGTTGTTATTAGTGGATATCAGCTGCTTAATTTAAGTTACTTATAGCTATTAAGAGCGCTAGCAAGCCTGGTCAGCTAAGCTAAAGTTTATGGCTGCAGTCTGGAAATAGCAGCTCTCAACAGTTTGCAGCGTTTAACCCGACCAAAAAGTCCAATTTTACTTTTAAAGTTAATGTCCAAAGACACATGTCCTCTGCTTGTCCTAAACAGGTCCTAAATTGTTACGAGGGTCCTTGTTTGTTTTATGAATGAAGTGAAACACGAGTTGAAGCAGCTGCACTGTGATCTGTAGCTTCAGTATGTAGCTTTATATTCATAACTCCAACTTGTTTTCACTGCTGAGTCACTCTGACTTCCTGTAGGCTATTTATCATTCAAAGGCTCACCGCAGACCTTCTGTCTGCTTCTCTCTGAAATAACTTTTTTTGTTTTTCCAAAAATTCGACAGCGTTTCTTCAGGGAGTGTAGTTAGTTACAGTGTGAGCTCCGTGGTAGCTCTGAAAACTTGACAGACATGGCAACAGTAACTAACGGGGCGTGGCTTAGCAAAGGGTCAGTTGGCCTTAAAGCTACAAAATGACACCAAGCCACCGTTCACTGAAGGCAAAACATGAAAATGATTAGAGGTTTTTGATATGAAGTATCTTTTGGAGCACTCCTACAGTCTGTGTATGATGAACGCTATGCATATTATCAGTCAGTCTGTGTGTGTGTGTGTGTGTGTGTGTGCGTCTTTGTGAGCGTGTGTAGGTATTTTAATCATCAGTGTGTCGTCTCGTCGTCTCTCATCCAGGTGATTCGTATCCTGAAGGAACTGAAGCAGAAATATCCTGACAAAGAGTTGGATCAGCTGGTGGAGCTGGCCAACTACTACGCACTGCTGCACCAACAGAAGAGCAGAGCCTTCTACCGCATACAGGTAACACACACACACACACACACACAGACACACACACACGCACTAGTTACAGATAGTCCCTGAAGGTTACTCAGACCCACAAAAGAACCTGAAGTAGTTTAAGGACTTTAAGAGACATTCAAGGACATCAAGAAATTCTGTACTTCTCTATTTCTGCAGCTCCTTTTGCAACTCACATTTAATTTCTGTTATTTGATGTGAAAGAAAATTGTGTCATCCCGTCCGTCTCCCTCAGGCCACTCGTATGATGATTGGAGCGGGAAACGTCCTGAAGAAGCACGCCGCCGATCATGCTCGCCGCACAGCTGTGACTGACGAGGAAGCACCAGAGGAAGATGACCTGGAGATCTGCAGCCGCATTTCGTTCGAAAGCGCCCACAGTCAGTGCATGGAGAACTGCGGCATCCTCACACTGGCTGTGGTCTGTCAAGGTAGAGGAATAAAAAAGGCATTCGCTCACACTGAGCTCACATGAATAAGTTAGAGGAGGCGAAGACTGGTGTGGCGATAAAGAATAAACTGACTTTTCTTCAAATTAATGCTTCCATCCGAACTTAATCCGTCTTTGATCTGCCCAAGTTTTATAATCTGAGCTTCATTAACATTTTTCTGAAGTTCGAACTTGAAACAAGTCATGACTATAATGTGCTGACTTATTTTTACACACTGGCTCATCTTTAGTTTCTGAATCATAGCAATGGCTTAAAAAAAAGCTCAGATCTGTACTTTAAACTCTGCACTTCTTTAAAATTGTCACATTTACGCAACTTTTCTCACATACGCAGCGTTAAACCTCAAACAGACCACTGAGCAAAATTAAAAAGTAGAAAAATCACAATGTAAAAAACATCTATTTTCATTGGAGTTCCAGCTTTGTGTTTAGTCAGATCAAGTTTTGAAGATAAGACTTCCTGTGTGAGGTGCAATTAATTACCATCAGCAGAGATCGTCCCTGTCTTCTACAAATGTTAAAATGTGACCATGTGTTACTTTAGTAGATGTCAGGCTGCATTTTTAAAGCCCATTCACTGCCATTCATGTTGAAACAGGGAACAGAAACGCTATAGGACCTGTGAAAGTTTCTCGGTATGGCTAGTTCACCCTTCTAAAGAGAACGCCTGCGTTTATTTGGTCAAAAATCACTGAGCAAGAGAGGGAGGGGAGCTGGGAGCCGTGGAGACCAAAGTTATTACGCCTGGAAAAATAGTTCCATCCTAGCTGGAATATTAGCGTGAAGAAGGATTTGGACACAGAAGTTCTTTTTAACTAACGATGTCACACATTTTCGGTTACTTTCTGTGACGTTTATTGAATGCGGGAAAAATATAAACAAACACCATATCTCTTGGACAAAGCTAATTTGAAAAAAAAATGGGCGGGGTTTATGAAACCTATGTGACTAATGCTGACAAACGACAGTGACATGTAGGAATCCTGGTTTGGTCGTTTAAGACTGCAGTTGATTAATTGGCTTATTATCTGTCATTCATATGAGTCAAGGTAAAATCCTGGTAATTTTTTTTTTTTAAAGCTTTTTCAAAAAAATATGTTTCATGTTTTTGCGAGTCTGCACAGACACAGCTGCATTTCAAGATAAAATCTGATGCCAGCATGTGGAAACATGCACAAAATGATAATGCTAACAGTCTAATGTCTAGTTAAGGATGTCAACCACGTTCAACATCTTGGTTTAGCCATTTAGCATTCTAAAATTTTGCCAATAATTACAGCGGAGTCTGCTGGGAGTGTGTTCACTTTTTGCAGGTATTTGGTTAAAACGAAAGCACTGACGAACAATCAGAATAGTTACCAAATCATTTTGCGTTCATCAGATTGACCCAAAGTTGTTGAAGCACAAAAAGACAGCAGGACAAAGCAGTAGCAGCTCTTTGACACACCTGCACATTAATGAGGAGGAAAACTGCAGGTCTCATGTTTTAGAGACGAAACACTGCAATCTGAATTACAGACGAGGTCTGATTTGAGCGTGATAGCCACAAACACTGCAGTCAGGCAGCGTCTCCTGGTTTTCCAGTAGGATGCTGCATTTTTCTTCCTTTTCGTCCATATCAGGGTATTTAGGAGGGGATTATGGGAAGCTAATAGGACGTTATTTCTATGAGCTCATGGAGCGAGCTCTACAGTCTGGCAGTGCGGGCGTTCACTGCAGCCAGGGGAAAGTGGAGTCTGTGACTGGAGCCCAGTTCACTCAGTCAGATAGCGGTGATTCAAACCCCATTTGTTTTGGGCGTAGAGGATGCTCTCAGTGGTTTGGCTGTGATTGATCCTTCCTCTGCCCGTGATCGCACCATGACACTATTCCAGTTTCCACATTCATTTTTCCCCTGCTAACTTAGACCGGTTCAGTCCCGTGGCGCTTCCTTTATTGGCCCTCTGACAGTTTGACCTCCACCCATAATAAAAAAAGGTCTCAGGCCACTGCTTTGGACGACAGCAAACCTTTGCAAGAAACATTATCGATGTTCAGAGAGTTTAACTTTAAGGGGGCAAAAGACAACGGATGGCTCATCATTACACAGATTTCTGTTTTAATTAACTAACATTTAAGTTCTACATTGATAAAACAGAAAAAAAATCTAAATGTGCGTAATCCATTGTGAGGAATAAATCTGCAAGGAATCTGTGGAGTCGAGGTTTGTGCCGCATCTCAGGTGTCCTTGGTTTATTGCACAAGTAGAGAGATACTAAAAGTGGCGCATCGGCAGCAGAAAAAAGCAGCAGTCCAAGCGACTGTTGCAGTGGAGTTTGTATCTCCAGGCAACTGCCCCATTATGATTAAATGTATTGACACAGTACAAAGAGGCAGGAAAAAGAAAATCATACATGGTAAACATTCCCAGATTGCTATCTTAAAAACAGAGCTCCACAGCAATCAAAACGCAGACAAAAAAACGGAATGGGAGACAAAATATGAAAGAAAACATGTGAATGAAATTAAGTAAAAAACCATGATGGAAAAAAAAAAGAAAAAAGAAAACCCGGCAAAACAACAAAGACTCTTTTTTCTGTCAGAGATTTTTTT
This sequence comes from Naso thynnoides, assembly GCA_029783665.1. Taxonomy (NCBI): domain Eukaryota; kingdom Metazoa; phylum Chordata; class Actinopteri; order Acanthuriformes; family Acanthuridae; genus Naso; species Naso thynnoides. The sequence continues at coordinate 27,866,137 of JAQLOL010000024.1, read as the reverse complement.
TGTCCCGTCTTAGTTTCCTTGCTGTCAGCAGTGCTTCATGCTGCTCATTTTGTATTTATATTAGATGCTACATGAGAGAGAGCGAGAGTCTTTCAGTCATTAGACTGTTGATGGTGTGTAGAAGATTCTACCGTTCACTGTTCCTCCAACAAAACCAGGTGAAAAAGAAGCTGGACATTTGGGAAGACTGGTTTGAGTGAATGGCTTTATACTGTATGGGAGTGACAGGGAAAACAAGCTGCAGCATTTTCACATATCTGAATAAACTCTACTTTTTGTTTTGAACACAAATTTCCTCTCATAACTGCAGAGAAATGCACTAAACACATCAATACATGCACCATCCTTCAACCTGTGTCCTTATATGTAGGCTCATCAGTAATCTTAGGCTTCCTGTCTTATGGGGTATATAACTAATATACCCCACGAATGCATGTTTTTACAATAACATAATTGGCGCAGAAGCTTATCGCCACAACAAAATGGGGATTTATGTGTTGACTCCTGCATTCTCATGTGGGTCAGGGATCAGACAGCTTTCAGTAACTATGTTTGGTCTGGTCTGCAGAGTTTCTGTCTGCTGCTGCTGTCACGACCTGCATCAGACCTTCTCTCAGTGTTTTGGGTCAGAAGAACAACAACACAACAAGTTGCAAAGCTCTAAAGTTTCAGATTTGGGACCAACTGGGTTGCAAAGTAAATAGAGTTTGATTGCAACTGTCTGCAGAGAAGGATGGTGAACAAAAAAATCTGTGACCTGTGAAACAAAACCATGTCAGGCCATCTGAACCCAAACCTAGCCCAAATTAAACCTATGATAAAAATTCATAATACTCATTTGCTGAGCTTCATATGTTGTGCTGTTACCTGCAAAGTGGGGTGATTTTTCTTTCATTGTTTAAAGCCAACATGTGCACAAGTTCTTGCTCTGTAGCTTCCACAGTGGCTGTATCAAAAAATATATTGCTGCAGAGCTTCGGGCTCGTGTCCACCCGACGTTTTATTCTGAGCTCCAGCATCTTTTTTCAATTGTTCTCAATGAGGAGAGAGCTCAGCAGCAGCCCAGCGTTCTTTTTCCAAAGGCTCTGCCTTTTTTGTGTGGCCGCTCTAGGTGCTTCTAGTTAAAAACTTTTAAACTTTTCAGAAAGGTGCTAGTGAGATCACTTGCACCGTTTTCATCCAGCCAGTCATATTGACATCCTCCTTGCTCTGTCTCTTTGCTGGAGCCGTAAATGCAGGGCTATTATTATTATTATTATTAAGCTAATCATCTATGCAAAGTATGAGGGGAAGGATCCTCTGTTTGATGCGCAAAGTAAAAAAAAAACAACAAAAAAAACCCCTCAAAACATTTCCAACAGAAAGAGAGTAAAAGTAACGCAGGAGTGTTTATTATACAGTGGCTGTTGTCATTGGAGACAAGATGTATTTTATTCTCGTAGTGCACAAGTTCTTCATCCCAGCACTCCTGAGTGTTCCACCTGCGCTTTTCTGCCTGTGAAAACACCACGTGGACATGGACCCTTGATGTGTCTATGAACACATGGTTTTAACGAAAAGACTCAAAGCCAATGTGTCGAAAAGCTCAACGTTTACTGAACCACAGTGATAAATAAAAAAATTACTCAATGTTCTTTGTTATCTCCTCTGCAGATTCTAGAAGATGCATAAACAGTATACATCAGTGAGTCCCACAGAGGACATCAGTGTGAAGACTGAGAATGGACCTCAACAAAAGAAATATCGCTACGTTCGCAAAGAAGGAAACTGTAACGTCGTGTTCCGCCATGTTCCCGAGGAGTGGCTGCTGTTCGTGACGGACATCTTTACCACGTTGGTGGAGATCAGATGGAGAGTGATGTTCCTGATCTTCGCTCTGTCTTACATCCTGTCCTGGCTCTTCTTCGGCATCCTCTTCTGGGTCATTGCTCTCGCTCACGGTGACATCAACGACCCCACAAGTGAACCTTGTGTGTACGAGGTGCGCAGCTTCACAGCAGCCTTTCTTTTCTCGCTTGAAACCCAAACCACCATTGGCTATGGCTTCAGAGGGATGTCTGAGAACTGCATGATTGCCATCATCATCGTCACCGTGCAGGATGTCATCAGCTGCTTTATCGATACGTTTGTCATCGGAATTGTTGTTTCCAAAATGGCCTCGGCCAGGAAGAGGGCGCAGACAGTTGGCTTCAGTAACTGTGCCGTCATCAACCTTTGTAATGGTTATTTGTGTCTTTCGTGGAGAGTCGGGGATTTTCGCCGGCACCACCTGGTGGAAGGGACGGCTCGGGCCCAGATAGTTCGCTCCACAATGCACGCCACGGGGAAAATG
>JAQLOL010000024.1:27813537-27842693 GCA_029783665.1 Naso thynnoides | reverse complement strand
GCTTACTCTGCTCTGATTGGCCAGTTCAAACACACGCCTTCCAGATTAACCTATAGAGAAGCCCAGCACACTGTGACTCACTAGCGGTCTGAGATTTTAAAAAAACTGATGAGATCAGAGCGTTCAGAGCCGTTAGAAACAGTCCACAGGGATTATTGCTACACACCCTGACCTCATGATTTCACACTCTGGCATCATTTAAAACAGTTATCTGACTTTGTAACATCATTTATAGGCTGAAAGAGACAGAAAAGTGTAATATGACCCCTTTAAAGACATTCATTAGAAATTGTAAAAAGTAATCAAAAGTAGTAAGTAGTAAGTAACGTTATTTTGGTAAAGTAATTGAAATAGTTACATTACTTACTACATTTTAAATGTGGTAACTAGTAATCTGTAACCTATTACATTCCACAGTGACCTTCCCAACCCTTACGGTGCAGTTTCCTCTGTGTGTGAGTAAGGGTGTACATTTTACTCTCTCCATCTCTTTCTCTCCTCTCAGACACATTTGCCAGCAAAGTGGCTGCCATCCAGGACCAGCATGCTGATGCGTCTGTTGGTAACGTCACCGGCAGCAACGCTGTCAACGTGTTCCTGGGGATCGGCGTGGCGTGGTCGGTGGCCGCCGTCTACTGGAAAATCAAGGGAGAAGAGTTCAAGGTGGATCCGGGGTCGCTGGCCTTCTCCGTCACACTCTTCACCATCTTTGCTTTCATCTGCATGGCTGTGCTGCTGTTCAGGCGCCGGCCTTCCATCGGCGGAGAGCTGGGCGGCCCCAGAGTAGGCCGCCTCCTCACCTCCCTGCTGTTCCTAGGTCTGTGGTTCCTCTACATCCTCTTCTCCAGCCTGGAGGCCTACTGCCACATCAACGGCTTTTAAAAAGTAGATGGAGAAAGTTCTGGAAGAATGTTGCACAGCAACACACACACATACTTTAACACAATGTCCATTCAGTCCACAGCTCGACATGAAACAAGTGTAGGATTCATCTGTTTAATGGGACTCAATGCAGCCTGGTGGTATCCTGCCTTTGATGCAGAGATTCAGAATACATGTTCACACACACACACACACACACACACACACACACATGCGCGCGCGCTACATGTACGCATTTGTAAACAGATCAAAGCTCACGCACAGTTACAGGCATAATAAAAGGTGAGAGGAAGTGTTTTTGAGGGGCGACATGAGCAGGAGGAAGTCAGAGAGAAAGAGATTGTGAAGTTGTGATTTTGGAGGCGAGAGGAGGGTCAGCTCAGCTGCTGCAGTGCAGCTTCGTTCTGCGGCATGGCGAGTTTATCTGAAAGGCCGGTGGGTTTATGTGGGAGGAGCTGTCCTGTAGGATCACATCCCCTGATAGAGAGCAGAAGGAACAGAAACCTGTGCAGAATTTATTCATCTGAGTTACATTGAAGGACCAACACATCTGTTTGTTAGTCCTGCCATCTGTCCTCTGTATCACCAACTTTACCGGTACGGCTTCATGTTTCTTCACCACAGAGGTGAAGCACTGTGTGAAAAAAAATGAGTGGAATGTTTACAATAACAATAACATTATGTTTGTTTACTACAGGAGGTTCTCATTGTGGTGATGCTTGTCTAATACGCTGTATAGAGGGCAGTTCTCCACACGCGCTGTAAATAGTGAAAACCAGTGTACATAGAGTGAGTGTTCAGTAGGCAGACAGTGATGTGGTTACATGAAAGAGTCAGAGAGGATGAAAAAATTATCCCCCAGAATGCTTTGCTACTTTTCTGTCATTTTTATGCTGCTTCTGCCAGAAACATTTGAATGTTTCAATTGTTCATGCACACACTGGAACGCCTCACGTCCCCAAACCTTAAATTAACAAGAAAATTAAGACATTTTTATCAGTTTGGGCTGTTTTTTTTTTTTTACTTTGGCAACAAACTAAAAAGTGACTAAATTTTTACTGACCATCAAATGAAAGATAAGCTGAAAAAAGTAAGAGTAAAAGTAGCTCAAAGTTTCTCCCCAGCATTCTGTGTTCCAGTCAGATGTGTCTCCATGGTAACCATAGACAACAGAGATTTGTATGTCAATCTGCATGTTTAGACAGATACTGAGCATCTTTACATAAATCACATATATACTCTGTAAAAGGGAATCCACCTGTAAATGACTTCCCTGCATTTGTGCGTCTGTTCGGTGGGCTCAGCTGGTTGTTGTTGTTAAATCTTCCTGTTTGGAGCTGTGTGTTCAGGCAGACGGTCGTCTAAGAGGAACAAAACGGACATTTTATCCTCCTCAGATGGACCGAACACTCGCCCGCTGTGTGGAACTTAATCGAAACGTGGAAACAAGTTGCTACATTCAGATGGTCTGAGATGTGAGTGCAGACACTGAACTGTGTCACTGTTTGTGTGGACGGACTGATCCATTACTGCGGCATGCATCCTAACAGACTAATCCATAACTGTTGAACGTGCACGAAGGGTTGAACAAAACTTAACAGTGTTAGTTTTCTTTCAAGAGTGAATTCTCTAAAGCCAGAAAATTACAACTAAATCATTTAAAAACTCGTGAAACAGACTCCATCAGCGTGTAGTCTGCAGCATACTGACTCCTGAATGCCACAATAAAAAGGATCCAGGATGCTTGTCTTTACCACAGTGAGAAAGCACCCATACAATGCCTTAAGGAAAACTCTCAAGTACAAATCTAGTATTCAAGCTTTGAGCTGTACAAACTGCCCAGGCTGCACTTTATTCAAAGTCACTGAAACACACTGTTGTCTTTCTCTTTTGTGCAATACATGAAGGGCGAGTCGCCGGAGAAGAACTCTGAACTGTCTGCAGTTCAAATGTAACACTGAGTCCAGGTGACACCACACTTCTGACCTTGTGAGAAGGATTTTTTGTGACTTGTCCCTTCCAAATATTTCTGTGCTGATGGAGCACAAAGCAAGCACCAGATATGTTAAACTTACTTCCAGTTTCTATGGAAAGTCTGCACATCATTTAAAAGAACAAACTAAGGTCTAACAATGTACAATGTAATGTTCTCCAGACTGTTTACGGTCTGCAGCGGCTTTGCTTTGCAGACAGCTAACAGGACAACAGTGAATCTGCACATTATAGATTTCAATCAAAGACATTTTCTGAAGTCATACTAGCATAGCAAAACCTGTTTCCATGGAGGAAAGCTTTAGGAAACACTGCCATTTAAGGCAGGTGTGTGTTGCTTAGTGTTGCTTTGCAGAGTTAAAACGTCACAAAAGCTGAAATCTAAAACTTCAGGCTGCAGAAATCAACCAGAATGCACCAACACTGGCTGTGACATCAACCGCACGACATTTTATTTATTTACATTTACAGCACTGGTGTGCGTGAAGCTAAAAACGGGAGCACATGAAAAAAATGTCAAAGCAAAGGTAGCAAGCAGTGTGTATCATCGTAATAAAGTCAACTAGTAGACCGGAACCATCAGGAGGAAGAGTTGATCTATGATGTCAACACATCACAGTCAAAGTTATCATTATTATTATTATTGCTGCAGTATTCACTGCCTAATATCAGCTACATTAAACACATTTCTGCGAGGATGTTGTGCTGCAGGCGCATTACAAACTTAAGTGCTACACAAGTGGAATTTGTTACTAATGTCAGAAAAATTCAATGCGTTTACCCTCAACTAACGAACTAACTATACTTTGTAAACTTTCTAAAAGCAGTTTTGTATCTTTTCCTCACAGATGTAGCCCAGGTAGATTTTTTTGTACTTCTAAACAATGTTTAAATTAGTATCAGTATACACAGCTGGTAGTGTAGTTCACATCGTTGCTGAATTTAGTGGATTAGATTTTGTATTTTCCGCCGTGAGGAGGCTCCACTTTGAACTGATTCAACAATTTATCACAACCGAACATGATCCCATCGGACTGCTGACACCCTTGTGTCTGTTCTACTTCTGTATATTTCTTCCCATAAGATGATTTATTTAGATATTTATTTATTTACAAGAAGTTTATTTATCTATGGATAAGCTGTGCCGCGGGTCCTTGAGGTGTGCAGGTCAGAGTTTAGGTCAAGGAGTGTGGCTTCAATGTGCAATACAGAGAATGAGTCAAACACATCTTATCTCTCCGGTAGCTTTGACGAGAGGTCGGTACACATCTTCTTCTGCTCCAGTGTTTGTCGTCACCCTCTGCCAACCTGCATTTCTTCATCCAGTTCTCATGACGAAGTGTAAGTAGCATGTTTACATGAAGAAACAATGGACATTGCCAGTGTGATCGTCAGTCTCGGGTTGTCGTGAGCTACAGAGGGACTTGTTGTGGATTATCATGGTGGCTGTGAGGCAGGTCAGTGGTGTGTGAGGTTGGAACAGCTTAACTAAAGTTTACTCACGAAACCACCAGGTGAGACCAAGGTTACACACACACACACACACACACAAGCACGCAGGTCTACTGAACTTGTGTGTAATCTGACTGGGTGAAACGTGATCGGCAGCAGCGCATCACCCAGCGTCGTCCCGGCAGATGTGACCAGCTGTGGCTCAGCACCCGCAAACAGAACTGTGTACAACGTCGGGACAATGTTCCATGTTTCCATGAACTTCTAACTGTCTGGCTTCGGCCTTTGCTGTTCTGTAGCTAGATGTGATGCCTCCCCATCCAGCCTCTCCCCCTCACCCACCCCTCCCCTGTGTGTGTCTGTGTTTGCGTCCCCTCCGTGTTCCTCTGCAGATGCATGATGAATCCCCGTGTACATGTTTTAGCAGCATGGTCTACTGTGATGGACACCAGTCAGCATATTTTATTGGGTTGATTCCCCGCAGTTCCAATCCCAAACACTAGAGGCTCTTTGTGAAACCAGTACACACAGACACAACCAGAGCTGCATACAGATACACAGAAGACAAACACACACACACACACACGCACAGAGCATTCAGTGTCTACTGCTTATTTGTTTAGTTACCTTAAGAAACTGTGAAAAGAGTGTCGGCTCTGATGTGTCGAGGTCACGTCAACGAGCAACATCCCAGGTCATCTTTTTTGTTTGTTGGTGTACGATATTTCTATGTCTATGGAAGTGTTTTCCCTCCTTTTCTTCTTCTTCTTCTTCTTCCTCCCTGTCTTCATGCTCTGTGTTCCAATACCCATACTACCTTAATATTTTGTTTACCCGTTAAAGATTTAGTATGTCCCAGTATGTAGTATGTAAAATGCAGTATGCCAGAGGTACAGGATGTTCTGCATCCAGTTGGATTTTGCAGTATGCAACCCAGCATGCTTTTCTGGCCTTTCTGACCCACAATCCTCTGCGCAGCAGAAAATTCGCCACACATCATGTCATCGTGTCGCTCAGATATAAACAAAGCTGAGACAGATGACGGATGATTGACAGACTGACAAGGGCTGCGATAACAAATGACAACACATTTAAATTTAACCACTATATAAGTTCTGTGACTCCCATGTACAAATAATATATTAATATACTTTTGCTGCACAGAAACCAAGTGAATAATAAATGATTGCAAATGGTGAGTTGCATTTGAATGAATTTTACCTTAGAATGGCTTAGAAAACATTCTTGCTCTACTCGTACTCCAAATTATCGCACTGAGGCTGCAACAGATACAGGAGCATCAGAGTCAAGTTCAAGCTGCACTATCATGGCGGGGTAGTATGTCCCAACTGTATGCATACTACATACTACAACAGTATGTACTTTGTGAGGGCAGCTGCAGTACATACTACAAGTAAAGAGCAAAGTATGTGATTTGGAACGCACCCTTTGTCGTCTTCTTCTTCCTCCATTCGCTCCCTCCCAGGTCTTGCTCTTCAGTGTCTCTCTGTGTAGTTTTTTCCTGTGATGATGAAACTTTCTCTCTCTGCCTGAACCTTTGTAAGGAAATAATGACTGAGTTACTACAATACCTTTCTTGTGATAGACATATACATTTAGTCAATACTGTAATAAATTATTAACTGAAGATGATATTTAAGTTTTTTTACGAAATGCAGAAAAAAAAATCTTAGAAAAAAAAAAAGGCAACCTGTTTTTGAGAGAACTGCATGAGGTGTAATGTGTTACCGAAAGAAAATGAAGGTCTTAAAACAAGTGAAGTTGACCTTATTGGAATATAGTTTATTTATTTTCAAGGTGCAACGTGTCTGAGTCTTTTTTTTTGCTCTAAATGTGCAAACAAGCAGCCAAACCAACATGAGGGGAGTATGAGACATTTTGCAGAGCAGCCATGGCTCTCCAGCTCTGTTTAAAGTTACTGTTGGCTAACTGTAGTCTCTGTGCAGGAAGAAAATAGAAATAAATGGAGCATTGAACTTGGTACATGCAGGACTTTGGGAAGAAAACAAAAAACTGTTGAGTTTTTCTACTTCTGATCTGCTATTCAACTCTCAACGAGAAATGTTAGCAGTAACTCGAAACAGAAGCCTTGGCTTTAAGGCTCCCTGTCCATTCAGTAATTCATCCATCACACACACAACTCCACAACATCATGATCAGGACCCACAAGCGTTTGCTGAAAAGACGGGTGAGACCACACTTCTGGAACATTTTCAGAACTTTTTTCTGCTCTGTATAAAACTGCACAGAAGGCAAAACATCACAGCCCATTACGACTTCACTTTTGGATGCACAATATTATCGGCACGTTATCCGTATCGGAAATTGGCCCACACACCGACATCTGCCAAAATAATAACCACTAAAATAATAAAATGCCATTTTCTTGATTAAATGCCTAAGTCAGCTCCATGCTTAACGTGTTCCCTGTGGACAGACGTCATGTTCACTGACTTTGTCTCTTGTGAAACAGGTTAAATTTGTCCTGGTTGTGGGTTTTGTTCAGACTGTCTCAGGGAGAGCATCACACAGTTTTAGGTGGGATGTATCTTATTTGTTTTATGTAAAAGCAATTGTCATAAATTAATATGACATGTTTACATAGCGTAAGTTCAGGTATTTTTATTCTTTTGCACAAGGAATGAATATTACATAGTTTTAAGCTTGTGTTTTATGCCTGCATTTGCCAGCAGGCCAACACTGTAAAACTCTTCATAATAATACTGTATGTAAATTCAACTACAGCAGAGACTTGATGATCTCTGCAATTAGGTGTAGGGAAAAATATACATATATATTGGTATTGGTATCGATTATCAGCCAAATGAGTAAACGGATATCAACAAAAAAAATCCAATATTGTACATCCCTAGCTTCAATTTATACTGGTGAAAAGTCATTTTGCAGAAGAATATTTGGTAACACTTAAAGCATGCACTATAACACATTATGAACATCCTTATAATACGTTATAAAGCACCTATAATCCTGTGTAATCATAGTTATTAGCACTCCATAAGCACGTATAATGCATTTTAAGTGTCTTGATGTGTTAAATATGTTCATACGTGTTGTAATGTGTTTTAGAGACAGGCTTTAAGTGTTACCAAATACTAATTATTATTCTGTGATGCTGCTTTGTTTAACAGTGGATTAATTGTCTTTTATTGAGCCAAAGTGGGAAACATTCTCTGGGTTTGAGATGACCATGCATCCCTTCAGCAGGACAAAACACACACTCCTGTCTGCTCCCCAGCCAGACTTCACCTTGAATGAACCAAATCAGGCACAATAACAGCAACCCAATCTGGTCTAACAGGTCGGTTTTGTTTTGTGTGGAAGAAGAACAAAAGGAGTCTCTCTCTCTCTCTCTCTCTCTCTCTCTCTCTCTCTCTCTCTCACACACACACACACACACACACACACAAGTGAAGTGTTTCAGTGTGGAGATGCAGTGAGGCAAAGTGAAGTCTTTTCCCTGATCTGCGAATGCAGCACCAGATCGCTGCTGCTCATGCAAACCAAGCGCTGCCTGTTACAAGACGACAGCAGTCACGCTGCAGAAGGACCCGTGTTTGACAAAGGTCAGACAAATTAACGTGATGCTCATTCTTGTTTGTGCACTGTAGCAATGCAATTTTCAAAACCCTCTTAAACAATAAATCAGCTGCTTTTTCTCACACATACCACTCTTCTAGTCCATCCACCACTCAGAGCTCTTCACAGTACGGCAACATCAACCCATTCACACAGTAATGGCCGAATCTTCCAAACAAAGTGCCAGCCTGTTCTCCCAGTTCACCATGCAGGCCGGAGGATCTAGTGAAGTGGACAACCTGCTCTACCTGCTGAACCACAGTCGCCCAAAACACAACAAAAGAAACTTGCACAAGAGAGCAAAGCGTTTTGCTGTATGACCCTTTCCACATCACATGGGCTACAAATAATTAACAAAAAAAAAGTTTAAATAATGAGAGTACACAGATGTTACAATGATCTTGAATAGAACATGTGATTGGTTTTTACTCTGTATTCCTTAAAAACTAAGGTAATTGTATCAGAAAAGAAAACATCAGATATGTGTAAAGCACGTATAATAGCTTATGAATCGAAACATTCTACGTGCTGTAAAATTTGCAAAAAACAAGCAAATGAGGATCAAATTTAGGAAACACTGAGGCAGGTTATGTGTTTACTAAACTGACACAGACACAAATGAATCAGAAATAATCTTGAAACTGTCATTTTTATTATTTTGTGGTTGTCACATGTAGAAACAATGATTTCCATAGTATTCAACTGAAAGAAATAGTTCTTCATTCATACTTATTTTTGGGTTTGATTTACATTTTAGTTAGTAAACAACTGATGCCCTAACAATTCAGATATATATGATAATGAGTGTTTACTGCCCTCCAGTGGTCACTGATTATTCCAACTTGTCACTGTTCATTGTCAGCGATTGAAAGGGACGAAGAAGCAGATAATGTGTGCATTACGAGCTTACAAGTGTAATTTCTTGCTGATTACAGTGAAAACATATGATTACAATGTTACATATTTTTTAAAACGTGTTACACGGTGCGGGTATTCATATTGTTCGATAATAAATGGAGCATTAATAATTGGTTGTTCAGGCCAAGGGGAAACATTTTGATGAATGGCTGTTCATTTATTTCCGGCCGCATCGGCTTGGTTAATTTATTTTGAAAGTATCTACCGGAAGTGTGGACATTCTGCGCCATTTGAGTCGCAGTGCGCAGATGCGGAAGTCGCGTTGTAGCGCCGTCGTGAGATCGGCTCTCCTTGCTGGTGAACAACCTGGACAACCCGTGCGTAGAGGCTTCGTCCGTGATCGGAAAGTGGCCATTTGGTGAATTTATTTTTGTAAGAATAGCTGTTGGGTGGTTACAGCCACTTCAAACCGGTGTCGGAGTCGGTTTGAAGTCCATCTCTGCTCGGAGCTGAATCTGAAAACCAGCGGAAGAAGGTAACGGCAGCTAGCGCGTGCAGCCGCCATTGTTTATGAACAGGCGGAAAGCGAGGCCTTCGGCTCATGTGTGAACATAACGACACTTTAAAATGAATTTCAAACGCAAATTGTGTATTGTATTCAAGTTAACCTTCGTATAAAGACTTCAAAAAAACCACCACTGTGTTATTTTAAGAAAGGCGCGACGTTAGTGAGCCATAATGGCGTCCTTGAACCCTTTGGACTGCAACGTTAACTTCAGTAGTTTATTCGCGTGGATCAGTGGACAACAATGTGTATTAAGGAGGAGTCAGATTTTAAAAATAATGAGTTAATAGCCGTCTGGTGTGTCGTTTGTCCTCAACAACACGTGTCCGGTTAACATTCAACCGTTACTAACGGCTCTGTAACGTAACCGTATTTTACCGACGTTAACAAGTTAAGGGCGACGACAACGGTGATTTAAACATTAGAAACAAAGTCGTGTGTGTGCGAGTGAAACAACTCGTGTGATTTGATATGGTTAACAGGACGTAACGTTCGTGTTTGGCGCGCTGAGGCTGAAGGGAAACGGAGGAACTTTTGCTCCTCAGAGCCAGAAACGAAATATTCTGAGGCGGTTTTTCAACCCGGGCTCATCAAGATGTTATTGTCTGTTGCCGATGACCTTTTGGTCCCATTAAGGGAAGGGGAGGGATTATTTTCCACATAGATAATAAAGTCTTCCCCAAATCAATCAGAAACCCTTATACTATGGTCTGGGTGAATGCTCGATTCTGATTGGCTGCAGGGTGTCCGTTCAAAAGTGATATAGGACACCTATAAAAAAAAGTTCCGGTCAAATAGCCTGATTGTTCTGAATTATTGCGCTAGTTGGTAACCGTGGCAACATTTATCACAACGGCAAGACATTAGACAAAACATGATTTTATCGTTTCCTTTAACCTATTCGACCCTCGGACGCCGGGCTGGAGACACGCCACATCGTGTCTGTGACGGGGCGTCGCTGTGAAAGCAGCCTGCAGGCTTATTGGGCTCCGTCAGTCCAGGAGGGACGAGAACGGAGCAACATTATGTCGTCCCGCAACGTCCCAACCTGCAGCGGTCAGGGTCCACAAACGTTAAATCTCCGTCCTTCAAATGCCGCCATGATGGACACGCCAGTATCTCTATCAACGGCACAGCTGCAAGTTCTGTGGCCAGAGCCAGTTACCTTGGCAACGCGTCACAATGAGAGAGATTAAATAGTCCACTTAGCCGCTTCTTGTGAAAAACTTACGATTTTAACAGTAAAAAACAACATTAACGTATAAATAATTGATTTAATATTTATTTCATGCATTTCTGATAATGGACACCTCGTCGGGCATTATCCCTTACAAATAGCGTGCTTCTGTGTGAATGGAGGATGGTTTTGTGACTTCTCTTTGAGTGTGTTTTATCAGAGGAATCTGCCTGGTTCTAACGCACTGGTTCATTGAATGTGGCAACTGGCTTTCTCATCCTTGTCTACAACGTTATCCTAATAACTGGATGTAACTGCAGGTGTAATTAATCACCCAGTCTTTAAAAAAGCGCACAGGGAGATCTTCCCAGTTTCAGGATGATGTCATCACAGTGCAGTTTGTTTGTACAAATACCAGATTTTACTTGGTTTTGATCTTTGTTACAGCTCACACTTGAACACTTTTTTTTGTCTTTACTCTGCACGTTTTCTCTTTCTCTCAATAGGAAAGGAGAGATGTCCTACTATTCTTCCCGGGGCTCATCTCGGGCCACTGACTGTAAAGTGTATGTGGGCGATTTAGGCAATGGTGCTGCCAAGGGGGAGCTGGAGCGAGCGTTCAGTTATTATGGTCCACTGAGGAGCGTGTGGGTGGCCCGGAACCCACCTGGGTTTGCTTTCGTGGAGTTCGAGGACCCCAGAGATGCAGAAGATGCTGTGAAAGGCATGGATGGAAAGTAAGTTGTAACATACTTGTGTAATATTTCACAATTCTAATGATTAAAAAAAAAGAATACAGAAGCTTTAACAGTATTTTCATCTTTGTGTTTTCCAAATCAGATCTACAGCAACATTTAGCACATAAATCATATGTTTCCCCTTTCAGTGGACAAAATTAACAAAAGTAGTCACATATTTCTGGAATCAAGGGGACAAAGTGGGATCTAATCTGGGTGTTTGAATCCTTGCAGCACACATGAGGACCATGCAGGAATCGAAACAGTCTTTGTCCTCTCTGATGACTTTCTCTCTTCTCAGGGTTCTCTGTGGTTCCCGAGTTCGTGTGGAGATGTCAACAGGCCTCTCCAGGAAGGGCCGCGGGCGCCCAAGCCGACGCCAGTTTGACCCCAACGATCGCTGCTACCAGTGTGGGGACCGGGGCCACTATGCCTATGACTGCTACCGCTTCAGCAAGAGGGGAGGTCGTCGCAGCAGGTAAAGGAATACAGCCCATTTTGCATGTAATCATGGCTGACGTGATACTTTGGTTCATCGTGCCTGTTAGCTGTTTATCAGTTGTTGCTCAAATGCAAAAAGCATTTGCAATTTTGTGCTATTGAAGCCGACGACAGAAGAGTTTAAACTTGCGGTCTTTCCATTTCAGGTCTCGCTCTCGGTCCCGCTCTCGCTCCAGGTCCAGGTCCCGTGGACGCCGCTACCGCTCTCGCTCCCGCAGCCGAAGCCACAGCCGGTATGTCAGCAATGAAACACAAACACACCTTCTGAAATATTTACAAGAAGTTCTCATTCTGTGGGATTAACAAAATGAAAACAGCACATGATCTAAATTAGCAGATCTCATAATTGGTTGTGTGAATGTGCAGGTACATTTAAAAGCATGGCTCATCAAAAAACACTGATGCAGTCCGTCATGCAGCCAGTTTGGCTGTTGTATTGTTTGTTTTTCGTTACACTTGTCCTGTTTATTTAAAGGGGAGCCGGTCATACAGAGGCGACTTGTGTTATTCTGTTTTTGTGACTCTTGTTGTTCTTCCTCAGGAGCCGTCGTCGATCCCCATCCTATTCCAGACGCAGGAGCAGGTAAGAATACAACATGTTAAACGGTTATGGACTGTTAATGTGCTGCAGTCGTTCTTGTGATTTAATATTAGAGAAATATGTGAGAGATATGTCAGGGTTGTTTCAATCCTGTTCTGTAGCAGAATCTGACTCAGGGCAGAACAGACGATTATTAGCTCCCTCCGGGATCAATCAAGCACACATGCAGTCATATTTTCGGGTGCACTTTGGCCATTCACACCTCAGCTGTTTGCATCATTTCTGCCCTCGTTGTGATTGAACACGGTTTGTTTCCTGCCGCATCAGGTCTGGCTCCCAAGCCCGTTCCAAGTCCAGGACTCCTGTGAGAAGGTAGGTTGTGTAAGAACATTTTTCAGACAGAGTCTAACTGCTTTCATCTGTAAAACACGTGTTGCTCTCATCAAAAACCTTTTTGTCCCAGTGACATGTTTGAAGAGTAACTCTTAGAAAATAAAATCATGTTTAATTTTTGTCCACTCCGGTCCTCATGGTGGCCGTATCTGTTTACAGAAGGCATTAAAACCAGTTGATTTCTGTTTATCTTAGCTATTTTATCTAAATCACACTTTTCAGGGGAGTTATGCTTATAAACAAACACACATGGGTGGCGTTCAGATGTTTTTGTGTGTTGCTTTAATGTTTTTATCACATACATGTAACAGAAACAGTGTAAATAAAACGGTGTATTTAGTAAAAGAGTGAGTAGAAAACAGAAGAAATCAGGTTTCAGTCTGTGACGAGAGGTTGGAATCTTGAGCCTCATGTTTCAGTTTGATTTACCAGAGACCTACGACGCTCAATTAATCCAAGTGCTGCACCTCGAATTGATTTCCATCTACAGGAAGGAAGAAATCTGGGATGTGGACACGAGGAATCTTTGATGTGATTCATCTAAGAATTTTTCATTTTGTTTTTTTATCTATTTATCTCCCTCCCTCCCTTTCGTTAACAAAAACAAAAGTTTTAATTTATCAGCATAAAAGGACGGGGCAATGGTACAATTGGCAACAGTATTAAGTGCTGTGATGAGGAATTTAGTTTCCTCTGCTGTGTTTAAACACTTAATTGGATGTGTTCAGTCATTCTGCATGGTGGCCTGGTATGGAAACCTGAATATGGTCAACAAGAATACACTTGGTCAGCTTGTTAAAGTGGCCAGCAGAGTCCCGAGGAGTCCTAAAGATGTAAAGTTTCCTTTATATCAGCAATCAGTAGGCTGAACTCAAACATGTGATCTCTGCACTTTACAGACTACCTTCAAGAGTCTTAATGTGCACTTGATCCATGCACGTTTGCCTGCAATGAGTTGACCAAATGTGTATCCAACTTCATTATCCCTAGTCAGATAATAATTTTTTCCTTGACCTGATCACTTTTGGCAGCACTATGTTGGATTTGAAAGTTGATTGTGGGATTATTATTATTATTATTTCTATTTATTTATTTTTTTCTTTGTCCAGTCGCTCCAGATCTCGCTCTCGGTCTGGCTCTGCACCCAGAGGACGCTCCGTCTCCCGATCCCGCTCACGAACTCCGTCAGCCAACAACAAGAGGAACAGGTAAATCCTCAGTCTGCATTGTTTGTCATTTACTGAAAGAGTGTAGCCTTGTCTAATGAACTTCTTGTGCTTAGTCGTGCCAGTTGTCAATGTTTTACCAAAGCATTCTGCAGCTATGTAGCACCTCAGGAGAAGTCAGAATAAGATCTAGATCAACCACTGTAGATTTCAGACATCACAGGTCAGACCTCAGCTATCCTGCGCTCAGGCTCAGTTATGATACCGTTAGCCAGAAGTAGCTGCTCCATCTTAGGCAGGGAATGATTTTAAGTTAGACACTCCTTCCATGGGGATCATCATCATGCTGACACCGAGTGAGCGCCACACGACGCTGAGGTGGATGACCAGCGAGAGCCTTCACCTCCTCGACACAGAGAGATCTGCATCTTCTGCCACGTCTTCTGCCTTTGCTGTTGGAAAGCAGTGGAGTGGGAGGGGTAGAGGACAGAGACCTGGGCCCTCTTCCTGGTGTAGGAATACATAAGTGGAATAAAATGAAAGCTTAGACGTCTCTCTTGTGCTCTCTTTTCCAGCTCTTTGTAGCTCTGAACTGTCGGTGCTGTTTAACCTCAGTGCAGCTCTCAGTCAGTCCTACTTGATCCTGAAAAGAGAGCACATGACAGACACTCTGCTCAGCCTGTACACTGTTCACACACACAGCAGCTGAACTAGTAAGATGCACCTATATCCTCTGTACACCTTCATCTCACCCACCGTAGATGATATTTATTCCACTTTAAATAAATGAAATTAGGCTGACAGAGAAATTTCTATTTGAATTGACAAGTTTTAAGTAAAGATGGTCAGAGATAGCATTGTAAATGTTAATTTTTTTTCTGAAATTTTAATTCCCTATCCTGAATCTGGCTAGATTAAGAGCTCCAGAAAACTATTAGCTGTGATCAGACAAAACGACACCTTTGGTGTGACTTACGTTAAGCATCTTTGCAGCACAGTTTTGTTTATTTTTCATATTTTCTTTAAAGCGTGTGGTGGGAGCTGAGCACTGCACTGACACTGCAGCTGATCCCAGGCCCAGGGTCTGCCAGCTGGCGGTGCGTTCGTCCTGCGGGAGGGTGACTAAGCGCTGACCTGAGATCAGCCTTCGCCTGCATCTGGTGTTAGACAGCGAGAAAGAGGTCGACCTACCGACCGAACCCTCCCCACAGTGAAGGGGTGGCCGTCTGTTCAACCGACGCACACGCTCAGATGAGATCAGCCCATGCACACATACAGTTGCTCTACTAGAGTCACCCAGCCAGCCAGCCTTCAGATCTACCAGAGGGCTGACCCACACAGATCAGAGTTCGACCACTACTTTTTTAATCCATTACCCACCTACCAGACCCCCCTACCTACCAGAGTTCTACGGCCTCTGTCTTAGCTTCTGAAAGTGAGAGAAAGAGCTGACGAGAGATCAGTCTTCAAGAGCCTCCCAGCGCAGTGTCTCTGCAAGTTGTAGTCATCCGTCCTTCAGTCCTTTCATCCTTCGCTTCTCTGTTCTTGTTGTTTCTGCCACTGTCTCCAAAGGTAACCAAAAATCAAACCCCCTGACAAGCTCATGTTCATGGTGAAAGCAAATGCACAGGCTTGATGTAGTCTGAAAAAACCTGGTGATCATAGAGCTAAAGTTGAGTCTTCTAACAAGCATGCTCAGAGTGCAGATGTGTGGGTGCATGTGAGAGTGGGTGAGTGACTGCGGGCAGAGAAAGAGAAAATGAACCATAATGGGCTGAAATCTGTGGGAGGCTTTGTCAGATTTGTTTTCGTTCATGTGCCATAAATGTTGCTGCGCCGTTACCATCTAAGCTTCTTACAAAGAATTAATTTCAGCACTCAAAACACAGTAAAATAATCATGGTAGTTTTTTAAATATGCAGTTAACTTCACTGCTAATGGTAAAGAACAGTTCGATTCTATCCCACCTCGTTTATAGTTACCAAAGGTTTTAGTGTTAAATCTCTTCTCAGAGCAGAAACCGTATATGTTGTAGTTCCAAGTGAACAGACTGTTGTTATTCGTTCGAATGGGTGTTGGTTTGCTCTGAAGGGTTCAATTGTGTATTTCAACTTTTGGCCCACAGTTTTTTCTCAGACCTAGAAAAAATAGTTGCCTAAGACAAATTGAACATTGAAAGGAAGATTTAAAAAAAAAAAAGTTTTTGGCTCTTGAGATAAACTTTGGTTTAAGAGGTGACAGAGGTATTCAGACAGTTGGCTTTGATTTCACAACGATTTTACACTATTAAGATATTAAATAATGTGGGAGTTGTTTATATTTTTTTGCTCATTCTTCCATCCTCCCCTGTGGTGAACTAACTCCCTTCTGTTTCTGTTTCAGTCGTTCCCGATCAGCAAGTCCAAACCGAAGCCCAACGCCAGCAGACGACTGAGTGAAGAAGACAATACACACACACACACATACACACACACACACACACACACACAAACAGGCCCTCAGCCCCTGCACCCTCCCCGCCTGCTTTTACAGCCCTGCAGCAGCTGGTTTTGTGTTGTCTCTGTAGTTCAGTCTTTTAGGTTTGGTGTTCTCCTCAGGACTGTGGTCTTGTGCAGCCTCAGATATGGTCAGTATGGCAGAGAGATTTGTTTCATTGCACATCTGTGATTGTTTAAAATGTTTCTGCTGCTGCTGCACAGGTCACCCTTCTTCCCCAAAAGTCATGTAGCACCTGTTTCGGTAATACTGACTTGCTGTTGACTTTTAGCAGTGATTGTGGCCGCTCAGACAGGAAACTGCACTGAGAGAAGGCCCAGCTAATGAGGTTCTTGAGGGTGAGGACTTTGAAAAATTGCTTTTATACTCCTCAAGCTCAAATTTGTGAACCTTAGAATATTTTTCCCATTGAGAATCAGCAAACAATGAATTTTTTTGTATTGCCCTCCAATTAAATTTGAGTTTAAATGCTGTTTAACGTTTCCACTCGTGACGGCATAACGAGACAGCTGCTGGCCTGCATGCCTTTAAATGTGTCACATTCCTACTGTTAGTTGTTTCTGTGCTGCACTGCCATTTTTACGAACATGATCGGCTTCACTGTGTGCTGAATAGATTCTCCCCATGTGCTGGTTTCCGGTTTGTTCCAGTTAACTTCTGATTTTAAAATATATTCAGTGCTTCAGTTTGATTTCTGTAAGGGCTGCTTTAACAGTTTTGTTCTGTTTCTGACTTGATATGGTAAGATAGTGGCAGTTTTATTTTTGAATAAACCTCTTCAACAAACACCAGTGGACTCAGTTTATTTCTTACTCGACCAGTGTTAAAGTTTTGTGAGACTTTACAGCAATCCTTTGGTGAACATGGAAACCAGTGTGATGCTTTACTTAAAGAGGTACTCAATGAGGGCTGTACCAATAATAATGAATTTGGTTTCCTAACATCCTGTTATTGCAGCTTTGTTACTTTAAGTGCATAAGGAACTTAAGGATGACGCCCCTGGCTGCCCATTACTGCAGGTAATGACACACTGAACCAGCATCTGAATATATAGATTACTTTATTAAACCTCCAGTAAAAAAACTTGTCTTTTATTGAGGACACTACTGATGTTTTAAATGGACTTGCCCCTCTAAATAACATCCATTCTCATTATCTTGTCAGTATGGACAATGAAAGCTTATACACAAATATAGATCGAAAGGTGGAGGGAGTATTAGCCTCGAAGCATTTTCTTACAAATAGAAGTGATTTGGTTCCGTCTTCTGATTTTTCTATTAAAATTGACAGACTGGGTCAATCACAACAATGTTTTTTGATTATGGATGAAATGTATATACATAAGATTGGGGTGCATATGGGTTCATGTTTTCCTCTAACTATGCTTGTTTGTGGGAAAAGGAACATGTTCTGAATCCAGTTAATCCTTTCCATCATGGTATCCATCTTGGTACAGTCATTACATTGATGACATATTACTTATTTTTGATGGCAATGAGAACCAACTTTTGGATTTTCACAAATATATGAATTCCATTAAAAATAATAGATTATCTTTCGATTATCTTCAGCACAGCATCAGTTTTTTAGATTTAACAGTTTTTAAAGGCACTGATGGACAGTTGCATACCGCTCTTCTCAAGAAAAGTTCTTCACGCAACACTATCCTCACAGCAGATTGTTTTCATCAACACCATCTTAAAGAAAATTTCCCATATGGCCAATTTCAGCGTTTCCATCGTATCTGTGATCAAGAGACTGATTTTGAAGAACAGGCCCAGATCATGTCCAACAGGTTTTTAGAAAGAGCTCACAAACCTGAAGTGATTTAATATAATATGCGATAATACGCCTCGTCCATACCTTTTTACTACACATAGCACAAATGCAGAACAAGTCAAACGTATTTTTGAGAGAAACTGGTCCATCATTGAAAGTGACACCATGTTGAGTGAAGTCTTTCCTGAACCTGCTGTTGTTTCTTTCAGACGTGCCTCCACACTTAGAGACAGATTAATGTGTTCATGCCTTCCAAAAAGACATGAAAGCCACTTGGCCAACCAAACTATCTGGCATGAACTGTCCCCAAAGCGACAATGTGTTGCAAATTGAATGTTTTACTGATGTTCACACCAACAAAATTTACAAACAGGATGCTTTTATTAATTGCAACACTACTTCTGTTGTCTATGGGTTGACATGTCCATGTGAGGAAGGTTTTTTTCTATGTAGGCCATGCTAAAAGATGTCTAAGATTTCGTCTGAGCGTAAATATGCCATCAGAACAAGGAATCATGATTATCCAATTGCTAGTGTCAATGACTTTTTACTGCATATTGAGGGTATAGCAGACATTAAACCTTTGGCTAGAGGAGGTAACAGATTACAGAAACTCTGTCAGAGGGAGACGTTTTTGCTGGATGCCTTCAAGTATCCAGGTCTCAATGAAGATATTGATTTTACATGTTTTTTGAGATTGTTTATGTATTTTTTTTTTGTAAAATGAGTCTATTTCCCTTGATTTATTTGTTTTTCTTCTTGCATTCTTTTTGATTTTCTTTATTGTAGCCTTTATTGAACATTTGTGGTAATTTATGCATGGGTGGCGATTCATTGGTGGTTTTCTGCACTTTGAATGGACATCCTTTCTGTGTCATTCTGTGCATGTCTCTCATTAGTTTTACTGAGGCCTCATGATCTTCGCCTGCTGCTTGTTCTCAATCATGTGATCACGCTGCTACACTTTGTTTGTGGAAAGCCCTGATGAAGACATGAAGTGGTCGAAACATGTTGGCATTTTTGAGAATTTAGCCACTGTAATAAAAGGTTTTTTAATGTGCTACTTCCTTCCCCTTCACTGGCATTTTTTTTTTGTTTGGAGTGCCTGGATTGCCTTTGTTTTTTATCTTTTTTCCCTTTTTTCCAAGAGCACCCAACATACTGTTCATCCTTATTTTGAGATACAGAGCAACCAGTCATTTCTCTTTTTTTCAGCGTTTAGGGGGTTTTTTTTGCTGTTTTTAGTTCATGACATTTTTGTGAAATTGAAGTACTGTGGGTGCTTACCTGAAAATGTTAATTTGGAAGATTTGTACCGGATATGAGCAGTTTCTCTTCAGACCCATTTTTACTAACACTAAACTCATTTACCAATATTTTTTTCTGCACTTGTGTGCACTTATTTGAAGAGGACAAATTTCTAACTGTCAAACTTATCAAAGCAATACGTTTTATTAATATTTAAAAACGTAAAATTATTCTGTGGAAACGTATAATAAATACAACCCTGTAAAAGCCTGTTTGCGCTTCCTGTGTTCTTATTGGCTATTACTCAGGTTACAAACAGATTGACAGCTGGCTGAGCCAATCAGAGTGCGCGGTGCCCCTGCACTGGGCGTAGCCACGTGATCCTCGTTTTCTTGACTTTTCCGTCCATTTCAGTTGGTCGTCATTACCACCATCCTTTTTAACCGGGACAACATGGCTACCGCGGCGAGAAGTTACTACAGCGAAGACGGCAGGGCAACGAAAAGACAGAAAACCGACGGCATGGCCACGGTGGGTCTTATTTGTGTGAGCTGCACTGGAGATTAATTAAACTTGCATAACAAGCACGACGGCAGTGTTTTTAGTGCCGTTTGAATTGTTCTGGTGCTCGCTGAGGGAGATGTGTCACGACGCGTCACGGGTCATAAACGTTAGCTAACCTACATCTTTGTGTGAAGGGGTGAGCGGAATATAAACTCGTTTTTTTTTACGAGCAGTGTCCGTTTAACGTTGTTTGTCTCACGCGTGACGGTAACACGCCGGTCTCATGCCTGCGCTGAGCAGTTTGAATGGCGCTGTGTGAGGGCGGTTTCCGCGGCCAGGCCTCACCTCGCCCGGCTTTGTTCACTGCCACCAGTAACGTTAGCACTGCGTTAGCCGTAAGCTAACGGCACACACTGCGGCGCAAAATCATGGTTTTAAGACTGGCCGACATGAAACAAGAACTGTATGCAGGTTAAATGAAACGAGTAATGTTAAATGTTTAACTTTTAATCTGGAGCCAGGTGCGTTAAATCATCGTTAATCAGAAGATTAGCGTAAACAGTTAGCTACATACCACTGGCTTTGACATCCCCCTCCCCGACACACATGATCTAACGTGAAGGTTGCCTAATCTTTTAATGGTGGACTTGTTGTCTTGAGCAAAGGAATTGTAACACGTTTTCGTTCTTAATTCAAACTTTTAGTCTTAATCGCAGGTACAATGCACATGAATTAACAAGAAAAAGTACAAATAATTTTCATCTGTGGTTTCCGCTCAGATCCGGAAGCCCCCACAAAGGATCAACTCTTAAGTACTTTGTGAAGATGTTCATATACGCGATGATATAAATATGCATAAAATAGAAAGTTCCTCATTAACCACTAAATATTTACAGGCAAGTCCTGAAGAAGTCACAGAAAAATGGATCAAGACACACAACAAGATCATAACTGTCCAGGCTGCTCAGTGAATGAAAGAGAACGACGTGTCGCTGGGATGTTTTCTAATTTCATGTTTTCTTCGACATAGGGATATGAGGATCCTCACAAGACCCTTCCGTCTGTGGTGGTGCACGTGCGGGGGCTGGTGGACGGTGTCACGGAGGCCGACCTCGTGGAGGCTCTGCAAGAATTTGGAGCAATCAGGTACCGAAGGACAGCAGCTCCATTTGTGTGGAAAATATGTTTTGACACGACATGCACATTAATTCTGCTTCTTTTCCATACCTGGATTTTAACACATCTTAAGGTTTATGGCATGTTTAGTTTTATGGCAACTTGTGATCTTCGTACCTGCAAAAATATATGGATACGGTCTAGTTTTGTTTACAGGATGTGTCTTTTCGTCTAACCCACCTCTCCATTTTTCTCTTTTGAAGCTATGTGGTGGTGATGCCCAAGAAGCGCCAGGCTCTGGTTGAGTATGAGGACATGAATGGCTCATCCACAGCCGTGACGTACGCTGCAGACAACCAAGTTTACATCGCCGGCCACCCGGCCTTCATCAACTACTCCACAAGCCAGAAGATCTCCAGGCCAGGAGACTCTGACGACTCAAGAAGTGTTAACAATGTTCTTCTGCTCACCATCATGAACCCCATCTACCCTATCACCACGGTAACTGCAAATATTTAGGCTGCCGTCTGTCTCCATGAGAAGCGTGTAATTCGTATCATTTTATGGTTGTTCTCATTCCCACATTATTTGCATCGGTTAATGTGCAAAGTGTTGCATTGTGCACCAGACTGAACAGTTGACGGGTGTGTTGGTTAAATGTCAGTGCTGTCGGTGGTAAACGCACACATGGACGTTGGTTTCATGGCGGAACCATGACAATCAAACGCATCGTGCAGTTAACTCGTATTCACATCTAAATGTAAAATATCTGTAACTACAGAAATGTGAAGGAAACACATTCAAACTTTAAGTTTTGTAAATATTCCCAGGATGTCCTCTACACTATCTGCAACAACTGTGGGCCTGTGCAGAGAATCGTCATCTTCAGGAAGAACGGCGTCCAGGCGATGGTTGAATATCCTTTTGACACGGCAGTCGCAATCTGTTAACAACTAGGAGTCGAATAATCTGTGGATTATTAAAGCTATTAGCCGACTAATCGGATTATGAACTGCACATTTACCTGATGGCTCTTTTTTGCTGTCAGCTTCTAAATTTAGATTGAGTTTGTTTTAGGCATGTGCTAACTAACAATAAAGACATTAAATATGAATACTTCGTTCAAAAATATGTCTTTTAATAAACTTTGCTGGTGAATAGGCTACTGATACAGTACTGAGGTTAGCTTCAGTGGGGGCACCGTGCCAACACATATGCATGAGACTGTAACTTAGTATTTCTGTATTTGATTTTATTTAGTGAAGACTGATGTGAGCCTCCTTGCAAGTAACGTTACTGCTGCTAAGTTAGAAGAAGGAAGAGCTGTTGTTGCTGTAGCTGCTAGCGTGCTAAAATATCTTGTCATACATATTCACATTTGTGCGAGCTGAACAGGTCTAAGGATAAAGTTGAGTTTTTTTACTTGCAGAGGTTTAATTTACAACAAATACAAGCGCAGTTCATGTCAGCACGGGGAGCATTAATCCTCACACACACACACACACACACAGAGCGGGGGCATTTAGGTTCTTCAGACTAAGAAGTACTCTGTGAAATGCTCCCATACCTTGACCCTTTTGGTACACAGTGGTGTTGGATATGCTGTTATTGTGCTTTGTTCTGATCCTATTACACCTGCACAACTGTGAGAGATAGGAAGAACGCGAGATGGCTCACTCCCAAGCTGCTTCCATCATCTCTGAAAAAGCGATGTGAAGTTCAAGTCCACGGTGTGGAAAAACGTGTGATACCATAACCAACAAATAAATTAATCGGCAAGTAATTTAGTCATGGATTTTTGTCGACTGTGTCAATTAGTAGTTGCACCCTTGTTAACACTTAGGTTATTTTTTCCCCACAGCATGACACAAATGACAAGAATGATTGGTTTTTATTTAGGATCTGACTCTGAACAAAGTTGATGTTCGGTGTAGTTTAATGACAGGAACTTTCCTCGTGTGTAATGCAGGTTAAAACAAGTCGTAACCTGGTGTGAACCGCCCCGTGAGGCTCAGTGTTGTAACACAGGAGGGCATGTCACAGTCGAGACCTGGTGGTTAAAGTCAATCGGTGATAAATTGGTGGTTTCTGGTAGTCTAGTAGTCACAATGATCCTTGCGCACACTCAGAAACATTTTTGCAGGTGTGAGAAAATGTGAGCCCGCACACTGCTGCTCTTCAGGTAAAATAAGTAAGTGAGGAAGATCCTTTGTGGTCTGTCATTTGTTTGGAATCACAGATGAACTAGCAGCAAAACAGCACGCAGGTTTTTTTTCCTTCTTTTGTGTCTCTTGGTGTTCTGTGGTCGTTGCTGTCATTAAGGTGAGGTGGTACTTAAATGTCTTGTCCTTAACTCGGTCATCACATTTGACTCAGTGCAAAGCGCCCAGCGGGCCAAAGCATCGCTGAACGGAGCAGACATCTACTCTGGTTGCTGCACGCTGAAGATTGAGTACGCTAAGGTATGTTAGCTTTCTGAGGGAGAGTTTAGAACCTTTGCACTGTAAACAAATGTAATATATAACAGCATTATCATTTTTTGTCAGGCAGGTTGAAACTTGAGATTTTATATTCAAGCTTGTCTTCATATTTCCTCAGCCCACTCGCCTGAACGTGTTTAAGAATGACCAAGACACCTGGGACTACACGAACCCCAACCTGGGGGGCCCAGGTAAAACCTCACACACCTGAGCACAGCCCAGAGCCATTTCTGAGCGCCAGTCATGTTTTATAGCTTATAGGCCTGATACTGATAAGCACCTTAAACACCACTGTGACGAGTTTCAGAAAGCAGGCGTCCGGGAACAAAACCTTTTCATTTCTAACGCTGCCAAAAGACACACACATGATGTAAATAGAGTTAAGGATAATTAGCTCCTAGCAATCCAATTGTAAAAATTAGTGAGCATCAGTAATTTCAGTGAGAGATCAGAAATGTTAAAACCCCAAATTCCAGCCAAATATTTTAAAATTAAATTTGTTGAACTCTGCTGTGTGCTGGGAATGGCAGGCCAGGCAACATCATGTTTATGTTTTAAGCTGAATAATTTAGGGGTCAACAGGTTATTTGTGCTGATGGGACATTTTGCATTTTGACTACAGGAAGAGGGCGCTCACTGCCGATGTGGGAGTTTAGCTATAACAGAACAGAACCCACAGAGGCATCAGACAATATGCATCTCAGAAGCGAATCTTTGGTCAAGACTGCAAAGAATTTGCTTTGAGTGTATTTTTGAACGATGCCGTGTAAAATTGGACAGAGCAGATCAGGTCATTCGGAAAGTCAGACACGGGAACAATAGATAATCTGGGCAATTTTCAAAATAAAACACCTTGTGCATATCGTTTTTTTTGCAGACATTGGTTGAGAAACTTCTCGTTCTCTTGTGTATGTAAATGCACATTGATAATGACAAAAATCTTGAATCTTGACTCGGCCGACATTGGCTTATTGCAGATTTTGGCATGTGTGTTTTTTGACAGTGCCGATATTAAAACTAAATCATACTGTACTATACTGCAGTTTCCTAAACTTAATACTTTTGCTTTATTAACGTGTGATTGTTTGTAATTATCAAAATAGAAAATTTTTTAACTAAATCACTACAACAAATAAAGTTTGGAGGTTTGGCTGCAGCGTAAAGTCGGAACAATAAACACAATTAAAACTGACATAAAAGTCACAATTTAACTACGTTTCTCAGCTGTGCTAGAAGCCGCAGAGGTCAAAATAAATAAAGGAATTGTGTCAGATGGCGGATGGAATAAAACTGCAGTGTGCACAAAACGTTCTACAGGCGGGCCGGGTGTATTCAGGGCGTAACACCAGAAAGTTCTGCAGGGTTTCAGGGATCCATGGAGTAAAAAATAGGTGCCTTCAGTTTAAATTCCCACAAATAACCAGCAGCGTACTGACACCTAAAATAGATTTGATTTACAAAATAAATCCATAGTGTCCAACTATTTCCTACCACATAATGACTGGCCTCATGTGTAACTGGTATTTTAATGTGTGATTTGTCTGAGAAGTGAGATCAGAGGCAAAGACCAGCAACAGTAACCTGGCTGCCTGCAGCGTCACGTAACTCTTATCTCCTTCTGATAAATCTGAGCTCAGCAGTCCAAAAACATGCTGACAACATCACCAATCGGCAGCCACCACCTCAAGTATCCACTTCTTCAGTGAGGACACAACCACATCATACAGAGGGCCAAACGTCCCCTGAGACACAAGGGGACAAACTACAAGACACCACCCACCCAACATGACGATGTAGGACTGATTTACCACTCACTCCTCATCTCCGCATTCCAGCACAAGAACCACGAAGACAACGCACACAGGGTGGGGAGTTTTGGGCACTGAGCTACACTTGGTCCCTTCCCCGTTTTTCCTTTTCTCACCCATTTTGAGACACGAGGGAAAGACACACTGAAGCAGGCCAAAACCTGCAGCTACACCCCCACTGTGGAGACTGATACCAGAGAAGACACAGCATCCACCCAAACAGATGTTAGTGACAGACATCTCTCAGTACAACAGATGATGCATACTGACACTGACCAAAAGCCTCGGCCCTTCCAGTACTGTTTGGGGCTGCTTTGCTTGTTGACACGAAAACAACACATTCAAGCAACACACTCGCTGACGCCGTACCAACTGATCCAATAGATGATGAGTCAACACCAGACAACTGATGAAGACAAGACACTGCTGACAACACTCAGTGCCCAGTCAGGCCCATCTTATGTGTTTCCTCACACATGGAATTCAGCTTTTCTCTCTTGCTCTTTCTCATCTCCTCATCTTTCCCGCTCTGATTCTCTGACAACTTACATCCCTGTTTAGCTTTCCCTCTTTTGAGTGCAGTTTTTTTTTTTTTTTTTTTTTTCTTAACATTTTAAAGTCTTTAGAACCTGTGTAACGCCTTCCATGTGATGCAGGTTTGGCAATATGCGGCTAAGAGGAGCCGGCTTCCCAACTGAAATGTTCTCTATGGCAGCCTCAGGCCTACCAGTGGGCGCTAAGTGGACTATTCCAAAAAGGCACAAAAAGGATGGAAACGGCAGCCAAACAGCCAACCCACCCACGAATGGGCGTTTCAGCATGATAAAACCAGGAATCGATCCTGAGGTGGAGAGTTGTTTCCCCAAAAGAGGAAATGGATAAGAGTAATGGATGAAATGAATTGAGTGGTGGAACTGCTGCAGCAAATATCTTCCTCCCTCTGTTTGTAAGCATGCAGTAAGTAAATCGAGACCCTCCGCAGGGAACATCACTGCACAGCACCCAACATGGCCACACAGGACTGACATGACTCGATTTATTTCCTCACACAGGCTCAGTCTGTCTCTTTGCTGAGGAGGGTGATGCTTGTGGTTCTAATGTCAGACCTGCTGAATGTCTCATTCTGTCTCGTCGCTCCCTCTGCTGGCACTTTAAAGCCAACAGGAACCTGTTACGTGTGGTTCCCTGGACTGGTGTGATAGTTTGGGAATTTAATCATATTTCTAATGTTGTTGGTTTTTTTTTTTTAATCATTGGGGAAAAGGGTGTGAACTTCACATTAATTAATGTAGGATGTGGTTGACCCATGACAGCTCTGCTTACTGCATAGTAGGGATGCACGATATTATCGGTGTGTTATTGGTCGACATTGGCTTAAAAATTAAATATTGGATGTCGGTCAGCACGCCGATATCCGCCAAAATAATAACCGATAAAATAACAGGCTGCTGCTTCCTTTCTTAAACACCCGAGTCTGCGTCTTGTTCCACATGGTCCCATGGACAGACATCATGTTTACGGACTTTCTCTTGTTAAACAGGCCAAATTTGTTCTGATCGTCTCAGAGACAGCATCGTCCAGCTTTAAGTGTGATGGATCGTACTTGTTTTGTTTAAAAGCAATTGTCATAAATACAAATATGACATGTTTTACAAAATGTGAGTTTGAATATTTTTCTTTTGCACAAGGAATGAATGTCACATAATTTTAAGCTTTGTATCTGATGCCTGCATTTGCCGGCAGGCCAACACGTTGAGTGTGTGACTAATAATACTGTTTATAAATTCAACTACAGTAGAAACTATACATAAAATATAAAATATACATATGTATCTGTATCGATTGTCAGCCAAATGAGTTGTAAAATATCGGCATATCAGAAATCGGCTAAAAATCCAATATCGTGCATCCCTATTACAAAGCGTCACAAACCTGTTAAGCCAGGAGAGCTTTTCATCCAGCAGCTACAGTGGCTGCTGGTGTCCAAAATCTATCAGTGACATTTGATTATTTATCTTCCAAATTCTGTTTAGAAACATCATGAGCCTGGTTGGTCGGCTGCAGAGGTGCTGAACCATCCGCATTTCATAATCCAACTCTCTGCATTTAATGTAAAAAAGAAAAAAAAACTTCCCAACTGAGGTCGAGACAGCTTTGTCATGAGTGCTTTTACTCTCCTGACATTTAACTGGGGCAGTTTCACATTTGACCAGGAATAAATGTTCCTTTTTGATTAACCTTGCTTTCATTCTGATTGTGTATGATTATTGTGTACCTGTACAGATGGTGATGCCGATGGCAATGGGAGCAATGCAGGTGTGTGTGAGCGTACAAACTTTATTTTTAAATGTAGCCATTTGTGATGCCTATGCAGCGTGACTGTGTGTGATATCCCTGCCCTCTCACGTCCTAGATCATCAGCATCAACCTCATGTTTGCTATTTCCCCCCCCCCCGTTCCACTTTACATGCTAAAGATTTACCACCGTGGACGTGCTCTGATTTAAAAACACTTGTGTTTGACAGGAATTCACACAGAATCGTATAATCAGTGTTGCCATCTTTGACATCCCCATCCTTCCCCATTTCACTGAACTAAATTCAGTACACTAAGGTCAATCACAGACTTGGAGCCTGGAGTGTAAAATGTGTGTGTGTGTGTTGTGGCTCTCAGATGGAGATGATTCAGTCTTCAAATGCATGCATCAGTCTCAGGCGCTGAGTTTTGGATAGTCACCCTGACACATTACTGATGTACCTGACTCTGTGCACTCACAGGCAGATTTCTGGCATCAGATGTCAGTTTACTGTGATGCCACGTCTCAAACGTTCAGGCATCTCGTTGACATGTTCATATTGCAGCCTGCTTTGTTCCCAGTATCTTGCCATATTCATCCGTCACTTTTTCCTTTCTCTACCTTTCTCCTCCTCTTTTGTCTTCTGTTCTCGCAGATGACGTCAACGCCAACCCAAACAAGCGCCAGAGGCAGCCGGCTCTGCTGGGCGACCATCCTCCAGAGTACGGTAAGACTCTCACACACTGTATTTTTGTCGAATCAGAGTTGATGAGTAAGTTCTCCACACACGGGCTGTTGTCATCTGAGGTCTGAGCCGTGATAAAGTTTTCTAGAACGGCTCTTCTCCCCAGAGTCCATCTGTCTTGATTGGTCATGTTGTTTTTGTGCTCTGACCTGCTGCCCTCTGCCTCGTTCTTCAGGAGGTGGTTACCACGGATATGATGAGAGCTTTGGGTCTCCGCCCTATGAGGGTCGCCGCATGGGTCACCCAATGAGAGGCCGCGGAGGAAGAAACTACGGGCCAAGCTATGGACCCCCTCCTCCTCCCCCTGGCGAGTACGGCGGCCATGCTGAGTCTCCGGTTGTCATGGTGTATGGATTGGACCCCGTCAAGATGAACGCAGACCGTGTCTTCAACATCTTCTGTCTCTATGGCAACGTAGAGCGGGTCAGTATCTGACAGTAGGTGTGTTTCTCTGCTGGGAAAGAACTGAGTATGAATGTGAAGGAGCAACTCAAGATGTGGTGCAGGTCTTTGCACCAAGAGGAGGGAATCAGGAATTTGGTTTTTGTTTATTTGTTGAGATTTGATGTCAAATTCATCATGTAAATCTCGTGTAGTTGCTGTGAGCAACAGATGTCCTGCTTCATACCTGCACTTCAAATAGCTTTTCTTTACAACAGCAATGAACTGCTGTTTAATGTGACATGTGGAGCGTTGTTGTTTTTGAGAATAAAAGATATTTACTGAGTATCAGTCACCACACAAACACACACACACACACACACACACACACACACACACACACACACACACACACACACGA
>JAQLOL010000024.1:27744083-27761692 GCA_029783665.1 Naso thynnoides | reverse complement strand
GACTAGATTCTTCGTGACTTTGCTGGTATAAGTCATTCAGTGCTTAAAGCACCGCCTCTGGCGGTCAGCAGGGATGAAATAGAACGAAAGTTACGAATGTAACTACGGTTCTATGAATCCCGAATGACCGCCAGAGCTTCCTGTCACTCAGAATCCTCGTGTGCTCGCGAGAAGATTCTGTAGGAAACGATCCTCAGGTGACACCGGAAGATATAGCCTCCGTCGGGTCACCTGGGGGTCACAGGTGACGTTGTTGGTATAAACACTCGAACTGCGCGTCCGCGAAGGGGAATATTCAGTGCTTAAAGCACCGCCTCTGGCGGTCATTCGGGATTCATAGAACCGTAGTTACATTCGTAACTTTCGTTTGTGACCTCAGGCAGGAGGAGGAGTTACACAGCTGTGGTCATGAACTTCAGTTACCCCTCATACTGTACAAAACAGTTTACAAATTCTTTCAGGCCGCTGTTTTAATTGTTAAAGGGTTAAAATATCTTGTGGCCCGATGAGTCACTGACCAGGCAGCTCCTCTGCGCTCCTGCTGCGTCTGCGGGAAGAGACGGACATGCTGTGGAGCTTTCATCCTCCGCTCTCCGCTCTGTCATTTGGTTCAAAGACTGCTGAGAGACTGAAGAGCAAGACTCCTCCAAATACGAGCCATCACTGTCTGCACGACAACAAAGAGGAAATGCTGAGATGCAGCACCAGAATTATTCAACTTGTTGATATCAAATACACATTTATGTTCGAGTGAAAATGACCTGTTCACATTAAAACTGGTTATTCATCTTTGGTTGTTGACTTGATATTAGGGGGTGAGAGCTAAATAAAAATGTTTATCTCAATTTGAATGATTAAGCCATCTCGTCCGCCTGACTGACAGCAGACTGTTTAATTTGAATGATTAAGCAGACCGTTCGCTCTGCTGGACGTCAAACGTGGTTTTACATGTTGGACAAAGTTCTTTGTTTCAGAAGCAGCTTGTACTTTACTACTAACTACGCTGTTTGAAATCATTTCAGCAAAGTAACACCTCGTACAGAGGGTGTGTTATAAACATGTGCACTATGTGTGTGTGTGTGTGTGTACCTGTGGTTTTCCCAGTGGTGCTGAGCGAGATGTTCAGCTCCTTTGTGTATCTGTCTATAATGTGCTGGATGCTGCTGTCATTAAACAGACTCTGGACAGTCAAACCAGCACGGCCGGCTGCTGAGAGGCTTTGAGCAGATGTAGAGGAGACACTGAGTAATTCGGTTGCTTGTCCGTGTCCTACACATCTGGGGGGCGACGATTTATCTAATGAATAAATCGAAGAGGAGAGGGAAGCAGATTTAAGCTTTAACAAGGATAAAAACACAGCTAGCATGTTGTCTGGCCTATATAAAATATGTTTGACTGGGCACAGAGTCTCATATTTGCACCAACCAGGTTCCACAATAACATTTGCAGTTATTGAGCACAGAACAGATTTACATTTGAGTAATGAAGAATCAGTCGGCTCATGTTGGTCAGTAAGTTCAAACAGAACGAGGCACAACAAACGCATCGTCTGCTACAGAACACCTCACCTGTGTTTATGTTTTGCTCGGGATCGGTGGTGATGTAGCTGCCGGTGGAGATGGTGGTGGTGGAGAGACAGTCAGAGTCAGGAGGCCTGTGCGCAGACTGAAACACACGCACACACAAAAGGAAAAAGTTCAGGGGGATAAACACAAACAAACTCACTCTCTCACTCTCACTCACACACTTTACGACTCCGTTTGTCTGGCTTTTGAAAGTGTTCGAGTCACTGAGCTCAGTTCAAGTGTAGAAACCTTCATGGAACGTATTTTGATTAAATACGCTTCAGATTCAGTAGTTTTACATCATCGCTCAGTGAACAGAAACAAACAAACAAACGCTCACACAGGCAGGCACACAGACACACACACACACACACACACACACACACACACACAGAAACACAGACAGACGTAAAAGCTTCTCAAGCATAATCAGCGGCTGAGGCAGACTTTGCCAAAGCGCTCAGATTTGGCTATTTTTCATCATCGATCCACAATGTGTGAACCTCAGAGGGAATTTTTATGAAAATGGAGAAAAATCTTCAGCAATATGTCGTCAAATTTATGCCACTCATCTGTTTCTAAAGCACGATTGTCACTGGTGTCTGTATAAAGATGTTAAAATGTGGGAATTTTCAATGCAAAAGCATCACCTCAAATGCAACTGAACAGGAAAAACCCGACTACTAAAGTTCTCAAACTGCACCACAATAAACGTTTACAACAAACAATCTTTCGTTGCATGTTGACCAGAACAGCTCATTCCCTTGTAACCTTCCAATCAGGCCTCCGCTGCAAAAGTTTCACACAAACTTAATGATTTGTTCCCAAGGAAAGGGTCAGTACTGAGTTTCTGACACCTTCAGCTGCTTACCTCTGTGTGGGATCTGTAGCTTGTGATGGCAGCACCAGAGACATCAGCTCCTCTGCCAGAGTCAGAGGAAAGTGGGGAAATCATCCTCAGAGCTGAATCTGGAAACAAATGTTGCATGTAAATGAAGTATCTTCATTTTTGCCAGTCACAATACAGCATTAGCCTCGTATCAGTGTTCTTTGTCTCATCACTCTACACACCACACTCTGACGACTCTGGAGATGTTCCTGCTCCCATCAGCAGCCTCTCTCTCCAGCTAAGATGGCCGGATCTCCCTGAACTCATCCCACAGCTGGAGGCTTGTTCGGAAGTCCGCTGCCCGCTGCTGGACCAGGAGGGCGTCTGCAGCATCCCATCAGAGGTCACAGAAGATTCTGATTGGTCCTGTGGATGTTGGTCTACAGCATGTGGAGGAGCATTCACACAATCCTCTGCGCCTACAGGCAGGAACATGGACAACTGAGACATGTCTCCACAGCATGACGCCAGGTTTGTGCGTGTGTTAAACCTGTGTCTCTGAGTCGGAGCTGACCTGTGACCTCGCTGGTGTTGACTGGCGTCTCCACCTCCTGAATAGCACTGAGCTCGTGTTGTTCTCCCATCGTATCCATTACACCCAGCCTGATGCGGGTCACCGGAGGCTTTGCTGCTCGAGGAGGAGGCAGAAGTCCAGAGAGGGGGAGGAGCGACGCTGAGGAGGGTCCAGCAAGAACACGGCTCTGAGAGAGGGGTTCTTTGTGGAAAATTAAAAAAAAAAAAGTATTCCAATGATTTTAATGAAACTGTTTTTAAGTGAATGCCATTTAATGTGGAAGTGCAACACCATCACTGATTCATAGCTAATAATTTCACATAAGAAAATACATTTATAAGTAAAAACTGCGTAAAATAAATCTATTCATGTAACTTTGATAACCAAATAAGGGCAACACAGCACTCCTGCGACTTCATGTCAGTTACCTCTTTCACTGTCAGATGGCGTTTGTCGAGGGCAGCCATCTTTCTCCTGAGGGGTTTCCAGGTGTGATAAAGTTCCCCCGTTATTCTCCTCTATCGCTCTCAGGAGGGACACAAGTAATTTGCGGCGGGTCTGACCGATGTTCTCGGAGATCGACATTTCATTGGACGTCTCTGGAACTGGCTGTGGGGTGGAAAAAAAGCAGCGGGAAAGTTTTACATGTGCTGGATTATCCAATCATTATCAACTCTACTGGATCATCAATTATCTAAAAGGCTCAGATGGTTTCAAAGCAGTTGTATCTTTCTCTTCATTTAATCTTGTGTGGAAACCAACTGGAGTTCTTCTTCTGTGACAAAAACATCAGGGCAGTAATCGCCTCCTAACTCACTTGTACGTCAGTGTGAATCAAAGCCTGCAAGTTCTCCTTCTGTCGCCTCATCTGCTCCATCTCCACTTCCCGTTTCCGTCTCTCCTCTTCCAGCTCCCTCTGCTGCAGCATCACTGCCTCCCTCTGCTCCTGCATCCGTCTGTGAACCTCCTGCAGCTCCTGTCTCCTCCTCTCCTCTTCCTGCTCCAGCATCCATCTATGAAACTCTTGCAGGTCCTGTCTTTGCTTCTCCTCTAACCCTGGAGCCAGAGGTGCAACATGTGTGCTGCTTGGACTGATGTTTGGCTGAACTTGGATGCAGGGTGAGTGACGTGTTGTGAACAGTTTCGAAGGCGGTGGCTCTTTGGTAGCTGAGCAGGGTCTCACGCTCTCTGGAAGGTGCTCTGTTACTCTCTGCATTATGCTGTCAGTGAGCCAGGCAGAGATCTCTGGTCTCTGGCTCCTGGAGCTGCTCGGAATAGATTCGACTTCTTCTGACAACATCCTTGAGCAAACTCTCACACTGGAGCCCAGAAAATGTGGGGCTGAAGCCAACAGGTTAGACTCTCTCGAGGTTTGTGGTTTTGCATGGATGCTTGGAGGCACTGTAGGAGCTGCAGGGATTTGCAGAGCTGTTGGAAGATGAACAGACTGCATGTTGTTCAGACGTGGATGAGTGACGCCTGAAGGTATGACAGCAGGCAGAGATGTTTTGGCGGCCATGCTGTAACGAATTTGTAGAGCTCGCTGGTATTCCTCCAGGCGTTGGCGAGCCACTTCTACGGATTTCTGGTGGGTTCTAAAGTTTTAAAAAGTCCATTGAATAAGGATGACATTGTCAATTTAATATCGGCAAACCAATATCAAAAAGCTCAATTTGCTCCATCTCTACAGACCTACTTTTGAGGTTTACTACATGAAAAACTGTGATAAGTGACTGCTGAATTACTGGAAAGTAGTTTGTCTCTAAACACACCTGTTTTGTTCCAGCAGCCGCTGTTGGTATTCTCGAATCCTCCTGGTGTGATCATCCTCACCTGAAGGAGGCACCAGCTGTCGAGTGCGGAGGAAAATATTCAGTGAGTAGCTGGACAATGTTGAACACATTTTACGCATTTTATCTTAAAGGGTGACGAAACAAAGCCTTTAAATTTAACGGAAATATTGGAAACAGAAAACAATATTTTAACAACAAACTCAAAACTCTTATTAAATTAAAAAACATTTAAAAAATTCACTCAGTCGCTGCGGGCCAGCGTAATAGTCTCTCACTATCCAGAATCAGAATTTTTAAACACATAATGATGGATACCAAGCTGCTATGAGAGGACAATAAGGGGAGAGAAGACCCACAATCCTCTGTGCAGCGGAAATATGTCACACACGTCACGATGTGTCACATGAAAATGAACAAAGCCAAGAGCGCAAACATTTGACAGCTGATTTGACAAAATGACAAGCGCTGCAATGACAGATTACAGCATGTTTAAGAGTACTAAATATCTTTTGCGACTCCTTTGTACAGTTACTATATTAATATGCAATTGCTTTACAAAGCCAGGTGGAAAAATGAGTGCAAATGTTAACTTTTATTTGAACAAATATTTCTTCAGACTTACTTTCCTTTCCCTTGCACTCCAAAATTTTACGCTCAGGCTGCGACATATTTAGGAGCATCAGAGTCAAAGTTCAAGGCACACTATCATGATGGAGCAGTATGTCCCAGTTACCTGCATACTGCATGCGACAGTATGTACTTTGTGAGGGCAGCTTCAGTATGTACTACGAGTAAAAAGCAAAAGTATGCGATTCGGAACACACCCTACCTCAGTGGCTTGACCAGGTGTGACAGAGGTGACTTCCTGGTCATAGACAGGCGCATCCGGATGGGTGGTGGGTACTTCCTGGGTCACAGCAGCCTTCAGCTGTTCTCTCTCCTGCTGAGCTTCGAGTAGCATCTGCTCAAGTTTGGCCTTCTGCGCTTCAAGCTCCTGGAGCAAAACCACCTGCTGCTGCTTCTCCCTCTCAAGCTCCTCCTCCTGAGCAAAAGGTTTAAAAAGTGTGAGTGCTGCCAAGCTGTGTATAAATACAATTTACCTAAAGCTGATCAGCTTTGTTAAAGATAACACAGTGAACCAGGCAAGCAGGCACCTCCTCCTCCTCCTGTGAAATGCAGCTTTGCTGGAGTAACATTTCTGCAGGAATTCACCAGAGGCTCCTCTGTTCCTCTGCTGGAGGACGACACAACATCCACCAGCACCCGTTAGGCTAAAGCTCATTTCACTTTTGTCTTTTTTTTGTCTTCAGTATGTCGAATCCAGCACAGGAAATCAAGAAAAAGTCTGCAGTTGTATAGAGTTTAAAGCAGGAAAAGCTGTGATGTGGAGGTTAAGTCGTATCGCTCTGCACAGCACATGCTGCTTCCCACAGAGGCTGATTATAGAGACTCATTAAGTAATGACCAACAGCTGGATCAGTGAATTCTGACCAATTATGAAACCACATTAAGCCAAACATATAAACCCGCCTGTCTGTCAAGGGCAGCACATGCTAGAAATTCTAAAAATCATTATCGTTCTGTGTCATAAATAAATGGGAATCTGCTGCGTACCCTTTTCTTCCGCTCCTCTGTAAATTCTTGGATTCTGTTTGAAAGTTCATCAGAAAGAAAAATTTCCTCTGCAGCTGACTTCTCTGTCGTCTCCAATGCTGTTCAGACAAATTAGAAAA
The DNA here is from genome assembly GCA_029783665.1 of Naso thynnoides. Classification (NCBI taxonomy): domain Eukaryota; kingdom Metazoa; phylum Chordata; class Actinopteri; order Acanthuriformes; family Acanthuridae; genus Naso; species Naso thynnoides. Next base: position 27,755,198 of record JAQLOL010000024.1, on the reverse strand, counting down.
ACACAAAGTGATTATTCTCTCTTAAGTCTCACAACAACCCAAACTAACCGTCTTTACTCAAGGACATTGATCTAAGATGGAAATCTTCTGAAAGGAAAAGTTTAAGTGGACAAAGAAAACAAAAACAAGCTGGTAACAGCTGATACTGAATCACTTTACCCAAACAGTGATGTTTTAAAAATATTCTGAACATTTTTAGAACTTTTTTATAAATCAAAAGTAATTACTATATATTGAGAATTTGAGAGAGCTTAGATAAAGTGAGGTATAAATGGTGAAAACAATGAAAACAGGCAAAAAAAGTAAAGACCACAAAATCTAAGAATTTCTTTTATATTTTCCAAAGAGCAAATCGATCACATTGTGCAGATCAACATTATTACAGTTAATGACAGTGAATGACACACCGTGTGGCGAGTGCGCTGGCTCGGGGAGCTCACCGGCCGGCACTTTGTTCTCCTCACTGCTCAGAGAACCCGTGTCGATGGTGGTGTCTCGCTCTGGGATCTGATCGCTGATGGCAGCTGGAGAGTCAGCTGCAGGGACGTCGCTGTTGTGCTCAGCCCACATGTTCCTCTGGCTCCTGATTCGATCCAGGAGTTTCTTCAGTGCTCGTCTAGGAGCAGGTTTGGAGGGTTCAACTACAAGAAAAAAAAAATTTTGATGAAAGCATTTGCAGCTGAGTTAAAATACATTAAAGGACAGTTACACTGATTTTAGCATTGAGAGTCAGATTGTGTTCAGGGCAGCTAACTGCAAGATGCTTTTCCTTAACTGGAAATTTTACTTAATTTACATAATAGATATTTGTATAACTGTGTAATAGCCAGAGAGTAACAGGCATGATTTTAGCTTCCCTCCACTGGCTCCCTGTGCATTTCAGGATTGATTTTAAGATACAACTGATCGCTTTTAAAGCCTGTCGCGGTCTGACCCCTGACTACATTGGCAACATGCTGACCCCATACGAGCCACTTCCAGCCTCAGATCCTCAGGTGACACACTCGTGGCTGTTCCAAGGTCGAGGCTCAAAGCGAGAGATGACCGTGCCTTCTCCATCAGGGCCGCTCGACTTTGGAACGGCCTGCCTGAGGAGATGAGGCTTGCAGATTCAGTGAAGTCTTTTAAATCACTTCTTAGAACTCACTTTTACAGACTTGCCTTTCAGTGATGTCATCTCATCTTTTCTTTTATCTTCCTTTCTTTTCTTTTCTATTCCTCTTTCTCATCCTTTTCTTTGTTTCTTTTATATATCAATGAATAATTTGTCTTAATTTTAATCAGTCTGCCTGTTTCTCCATTATCTTTGCTGTTCTTTTTACCTGTTTGTGATTTTAACTTGTTTGCCTTATTGCTGGCCCTCTGTTGGGTCCTCTGCTCTGTAAAGCACTTTGTAAATCTGTTTTTTAAAAGGTGCTGTATAAACAAAGTATTTGGGGGTTTTTTATTTTAATTTTTTTTTAATCTTCAAACAGTCATCATTTAGTTTTTGTGTGTATCTGGAGCTTCTCGTTACCTTGAGCAGATGTTTCCTGCTCAGTGCTTCCCGCCTCTCGCTCCTCGTCATGTGGAGTGTTTTCAGTTTCCGGTGTGGCAATTTCATCCAGTGTGACATCGAGCTCTTGGTCCTGGCTGCCTGTGGACAGAGCTGGCAGAGGCTCGGGAACCAGCTGCACCACCAGGTCACCTTTCACCCCTGTGATCAGACACAGTAAAGGTTTAAACAGGCTCAATTAAAACTGCACCTATAAGCTACATCACCCACCAAAGCACTGAAGCTACTTATCTATAAATACAAAGAAAGTGGCACAAAATGAAGATTTGAGCAACAGTGCTGACTGTGAGTGCACACCTCCCAGCTACTTAAAAACGATAGGAATGGTTTTAAGCAAAGCCACAAGTACTGAAAACCAGTGACACATTTGCTTTGGTGACCATTTGTTGAAAAACCTGTTCACAGTTTAACACTTCAGCACTGAGCAGTCCTTACTCCTCTCTCCAGTGTACATGTCCTCAAAGGCAAACTCCATCTCCTGCTGGAAGTCCTCCCTCGTCTCCTGTCTCTTACTGAGAGGCTGGAAGATCTGAGGAGGCATCTGTGACACCCGCTGTCTCCTCCTCAGCAGGTCTGTCTGCTGCATGTGCTGCAGCTCGACAAGCAAGCGCTCACGATCCTAAAGGAAGCCGTCAAAAACAGATCCGCCACAAAAAAATCTACATTTAATATAGTCACCCCAAATGTTTTCCATCTCTTTTAGGAAGTAACACACTGATACAACTTCTATTCTATGTAAGTTGTGACTTTATGAAAAAAGAATGTTGCTAATTCTTTTTTGTCAAACTCAGCTGAAAATACAGCAAAAACAATAAATTCAATGTTTGACTTCATTATGTAATTGACTTTGGTAAATTTATGCTTATGCTGAATTTGACACAGCAACACTTTTGAAACAAGTTGAGACAGAAACAACAAAGACTGAAAGTTGTGGAGTGCGTCCACAGGTTGACAGGCTCACTGGTCCAGCTGACAGTGTCATGACTGAGCGTGAAAGGAGCACCGTCCAAAGGTTTAGCACGGCTGAAGCAAGGTTCACCCCTCTGTGAACACGTGATTGCATATGTGCTCATTTGTGAATGATTGCATTGTTTTTATTTTCATTTTTCAGAGTCCAATTTTTTTTTTGAAAATCAGGTTTCACAAAATTCTTAAAGCTGGTGTAGGCAAACGTCTGGAAATCAAGCTAGCTGTAGCATGAGATTTAAAAGGAAGCAACTCTGCTGCACCCTCCCCTCCCTGTTGTCACTCTGGCTCGTGTTTTATTTCATTTGTCGACGTTCTCTTTTTTAAGTCCAGTTTGCACCAAAGATTCACAACAAACAAAACAGCTGCAGTGAAAGTTGCATCGGTGTAAACTGGTACGTCTCAGCTCTACTCTAGCCAGTTAACGGTGTCGACTTGGCTTGTCAAGTCGCCAGAGGACAGTTATAGAACATAAGGCACGTCACTCGTTTCAACAGCCAATCAGCTCATAGCGACGTCACCTGTAGCTCAGAAACGCGCTCTCTGAAAATGACCCGTAATTAGCCGAAAAGTGACCATCACGGTCTAATACAGAGCCAAGTCTAGTGTTCTTTCAGACCAGCTGAATTACAAAATGCTTAAAGGTTATTATGGGATTTTTTCCCAATGAATCCGAAGATAAACTGCCTGCCTCAGCTTTAACATGTTTAGAGGAAATTATTTTATTACTGCAAAAACTGAAGTTCAGTTTCTTTGTGAAAAAATGTCAATAGACACAAATCATTCATGTAAGCCAAGGATTACAAACCACAACAACCTCTTTAACGTAGCATCAGAGAAAATCATCCGTCAAATACACGTGAACAGTTTTTTGCGTCTGTCTGCTCATCAAGCCACAGGTAAGCTGCACCTGCATGAGATGTTCCCTCCGTAGAGCCTGATTCCCTCTGAGTCGAGCCTTCTCCAGCTGCTCCTCTCGCCTCCTCTCTTCCTCCCTGAGTAACTCCTGCAGTCTCCCCACCGCCAGCTCAGCTTCCTCATGGGCGTTAGGCTGCAAACACACACACACACACCAGACAACTCTAACAGGAGTGGGACTAACAAACCATGAGAGTACAGTGCATACCATAACCAGAGGGCTTACCAGATTTGTGTCTTCCTCTCTGTCCACTGTGTTCATGAGCATGTGGTAATGTGTTGCAGCGAAGCCACTCACACCAGATTTCTTTACCACGTGTGGCTTCTTGGAATGGATGTTCTGCTTGAACAAGAAAAGACGGACGAGAATCCTTTCAAATCAAACATGCTTAATATTTGCCATGTATCACAAATGCATAACGACCATGAGTGTGACAGAGAGCCTCGTCTTTTGTGTTTTTTCTTTCTCCTAAATTCAATATTCCTCGTTTTTTGACAGGCTCATACGTGTGTTGGATGAAAAAATAGATCAAGTCTGACTGATGATGAGGGAACATGAGTTGTGAACAGGTATTCACCAACAGGCTGACCTGGTTCCAGACCTCTGAATTAACAGCCACATTTCAAATTTGTTCAACGACTCAAATAGAATAATTAATAAATATGAAATCAACAGAAGGCATCTTGTGATCAAAAGGTATATTGAAGATAAGACAGAACCATCTTGGCATCACACACTGGTTTGTGGACTACTGTTTTTATTATGTAAAAATGTTGATTTCTGCTGCAAATTCTGGCGTTTTAATACGGGGCTGTACGGGGACTGACTCACTTTCGGTGCCTGCCTCCAGTGCGTATTTGAAGAGCTGAAGTTTTTGGCACCTGTGGCTTCATTTTTCAGCCCTGGAGGTTGCTGTTTGCTTCTGATGTGTCACCACAATTTAGCAGTATTGTCCATGATGTTTGTTTATTTCGTTTTGTTTTATATCTTTTTTTCTTTGCTTATTTATTCTATTTTACATTCAGTGTAGTATAGCCTTTATATATTTCATATTCGTTGTCTATTTAGTAAATTTACTATTTTTATATACTTCCTTTTCTTCTATGTTAGGGCTTAACTGGGACCTAGGTACGAAATTTCGCTCTGTCCATGTACCAACATGTGATAGAATGACAATAAACAATCTTTGAATCCACCCCTCTTTCTTTTTTCTCTCCTTTCTCTCCTTCCTAGTCTGCATCTTGTAGAATGTCATGTATGGCGTTATTTCGATACGATGCATAATAAAAAATAATTATAAAGAGGGCAGTTTTACTTGCTGTGTGTGCAATGGTTGATTGCACTGTAGTCGAATGTTGTAAAATGCATGAACCACTTAGCTCAAATCTTTACACTAATGTATCAAACTGATAATGACCATAAACTCTAGCCAGCATGTTCACATGGACAGTAAACAGTGTACATCAGTGTAGGTCAGATCCTGATTGTAAAATCACCTGAATGGGTTTTGGGGGAGGAGGTGGGAGGCTTGCCACTTTTGCTGATCTTTCCTTTTCGGCTTCTAGTGCTTTCTTCCTGGCATTGATGGAACTATAAAAAAACAACAACAAAGGAACAGACTTGATGTCCAGTTAATTTCATTCAAAAATGTGCACTTTCTCCAGGGTAATATTTGTGCTCCTGCTCACCGGCTCTGCCTCTCATGGTCTTTAAGCCTCTGTGACTTGAGCTCCCTCAAGGCTTCTCTGTAACGCTCCTCCGCTTTGGTGTGATTTTCCTCCTCCCTCTGAGCTATGGCCACCAAGTCGGGTTCCTTGGGTAAATACAATAAAATGATAAATCACAAACAAAATCAGTGGCTTGGATATAATATTAGACATCTAGTGTGCATATCATTAAAAAATAGTTCGGTTTTGGACATTCACATCGGTTCAAAACTAACAAACATATCCCCGAGGGCTGTGACACATTTATTTACAGGTGTATGATCTTCACTCAGCCACAGACACTTGGCTGCTCTCTTTCTGGTGTTGCTGTTTTACATTTTTTTTGGCACTCCTGTGTCCTTGGCCGAGAAGCTGAAGGTTCTCCTCGTATAGTTTCTGCAGTGTGAGGAGTTTCTCCCTCTGTTGTCTCTCCCAGTCCTCCCTGAGCTCCTGCCCCAGCTTCTCGAGCTCACGCTGCCGCCTCTGCTCCACCTCTTGGCGGATCTGCAGCGCGATGTACCGCTGCTGCTCCCGCACCTGGAGGTCAAAGCAAAAGGAATATTCAGTCTTAAAACAACGACTGAGTTTTAGCTATTCAGATGGATGTTTCTCTTAAGAATGTCTAAAATGGCAAGAACGACAGGAAGCTGTCAGTCAGACAAAATCACAGACATGAAGCAGAAAGCCCGTGAAGGAAGGAACGTGTTCTGTTATTAACCGACGTGAACGTTAATGTTACCTGCTGTATTCGCAGTTTTCTCCTCCTTTCATGTTCCTCTCGTATTAACCTGGCCTCTTCGTTGGGGCTCAGTCTTACTTGGCACACTTTTCTCTTCATTTTTCTCAAATATGCTACCGGACATCTCCGAAAACAAGGCAGGCAGCAACTCCGTTAGCCGTGCTAATTAGCTAGTTTGGGCTAGGTTCGCTGTGTTGCAGGCTTTTAGTGCCGCCACGACGCACATATACATTTCAGAAGACATTGAAAATGTAACAGGGGGGCGAGGTTATTACGAAGAGAACAAAGAAAGTACCAAAGGGTTAATAAAAGTTTGCTAAATCAGCCCAAGGAGTTTTGTTTATCAACCAAAATCCATGCCAACCTGAAAAAACCGTGAACGGTTTTTTTGTCTTTAACGTCACATCCGGTGGTTTAAACTGCCCGCCATACAGATGGAAAGTCTTCTTCGTTCCTACCGTCGATTAGACTCAACATGTTACCACAGTTACTACTCTCACAATGTGCGTCGAAAATAATTTCCTCACTTATATTTCATGAAACTAAAATGAGCGTTTTTTTTTATAGAATTAAATGATTAAAAGTTATGTCAAGTTTCTAAAACTTGTCCAACCTCCGAGTCTGTTAGCGCCCGGCAGGGGGCAGTAGAGTGCATCTGTTCCTGTGGAAGAGAGCGAAGAATGAAAACAGCTTCATCAGAAAATAACGTTGGACCAAAACTCTGGTGAATAACCGTTTATACATGAGAGCATCGTGGGTATCAGAGGTAAGAATGACACAAATAAAAAGATCATTTTGTCATTTAGACATTTCTTTCAAACTACAGGGTCTTCATTCAGCTGTCCTGTGAGATTAGCCAGAGGCTAACATAAGCTAGTCCTGCTAGCCACTCACAATCAAATGTAGCTAACGCTAACAATAATTCAGCTAATGTCAGCAGTTAACGTATTTATTCACCAGCATAGAAAAAAATGTTTAGAACAAACCGGATCGAGTAAAAGATAACCTAGCTGATTCCAAAAGTCCTAAAGAACTGAGTTTTCATTATCTTAACGGGCTAACCTAGCATGACAACTAAGTGTCAGAGGTGGTGAAATGCTGTTTTTATTGAAATGATTACCCAGCCTCCTGTTCTGACCAGTTGTTGTAGCTGGTTTGTGCCTTTTTTCATTTACATTTTAAATCTTTTGTCAAGTGGATTTTGTTTGATCTACTTTTACTCAAACTGCCTTTGAAAATACATCAAACTCTCAGGTTAAGGATGCAGAGATTCACTGAGTTGATACTTTGTCCTCCGTGTCTGGGACAGTTTTATGATTGAATCTCTCTTTTTTTCCCTCCTCATATCAGCCTCGTCATCATGTCTGGTGGTCCAGCAGTGAGGGTCAGCATTGAGTCTTCCTGTGAGAAGCAGGTACAGGAAGTGGCCCTTGATGGGACAGAGACGTACGTCCCCCCTCTGTCCATGTCCCAGAACTTGGCAAAGTTAGCACAAAGAATTGACTTCAGCCAAGGATCTGACTCAGAGGAGGACGGGGCTGAGGGCGAACCCAGGGACCGTGAATGGGGCAAGCAGGAGACAGAGGAAGAAGAAGGTACTGTAGATGAAGACTTCAGAGTCAGAGCTAGATTCCTGTTAACCCACCGGAGAGTTTCAAAATTAAACCGACTTCATTGTAACAAATAAAAGTCGTATGAATTCTGCTATTTAAGTTAAGAAAACTGACACGTTTTGTTTTTTCCACAGGCACAGTAAAGTTTCAGCCGTCTCTTTGGCCTTGGGACTCAGTGCGTAACAACCTGCGCAGTGCCCTCACAGAGATGTGTGTCCTCTATGATGTGCTCAGTGTGGTGAAGGAGAAGAAGTACATGGCCTTAGATCCCGTGTCTCAGGACCCAACAGCTGGCAAGGTAAACTGCTGAAGAATATTACGATTACTAAACATCTACAGGAGCAGCAAGACTGAATGAGGAGCTGTCAGATGATATACGATTTTGAATGCAAATCTGATGAAAAGTTTAAATATTGTGACATTAGCGGGTGTGTGTTTGTCAGGCAGTTTTCAGTGTTTTACACAAAAATTAACTTCAGTGCACATTCCATTAATGACTGTGTTTCCTTGCCCTCGTGCAGACCCCCCAGGTGTTTCAGCTGATCAGTAAGAAGAAATCTCTGGCCACAGCAGCGCAGCTCCTCCTGAAGGGAGCAGAGAGGCTCAGTAAGTCGGTAGCAGAGAACCAGGAGAACAGAAGGCAGAGGGACTTCAACTCTGAGCTCCTGCGACTCCGCTCGCAGTGGAAGCTACGCAAAGTGGGAGACAAAATCCTAGGAGACCTCAGCTACCGCAGCGCAGGTAATGTACATACGTATATAAGTATATAAGGTCATGTGAGGACACTTTTAACTTGTAATCTAACCACAAGCTAACATCCTTTGACTGTCATCCTGTCAGGTTCTCTTTTTCCTCACCAGGGCACCTTTGAGGTGATCAAGAACACAGACATTGATCTGGACAAAAAGATCCCAGAGGACTACTGCCCCCTTGATGTTCAGATCCCCAGTGATTTGGAGGGATCTGCTTATATCAAGGTGAGTGGGAGACAAAACATTGACCAACATGTGTCTCCATAACTGTATGCTCCATTAAGATGCTTGGGGGCAGCGGAGTTGCTTCCTCAGGTGTCTCATGTTACAGCTAGCTTGATTTCCAGATTCTACCCTAGATTTTCTTTTACCTGCCATCACTCGTATGTTTTTGAGGAATATTTTTTGCAGTTCTTGCATACTGTTTATGTCTTCAGGTGTCCATCCAGAAACAAGCTCCAGATATTGGTGATCTGGGAACCATCAGCCTGTTCAGGAGACCTCCAAAGACCAAAGCTGGTATGATTCAATACACAAAGATCAGACACTGCACATCTTTCAAAAGAGTGAGAATTTATTAAATATATGTCATCTCATAAATTTCCCTACTCTCTGTCTCCCACATGATCTTTCATTTCTTGTCATTTTCCCAAACTATTTTCCCTTCATCCTGCCGTCATCATTTTTCTACCTTTTTTAACTTTCTTGTGCTTCTCTCAGGTACACAGGCGTGGCACGTGAAGCTAGAGGCGGCTCAGAACGTTTTGCTCTGTAAGGAGATCTTTGCTCAGCTGTCCAGAGAAGCTGTCCAGATAAAATCACAGATCCCTCATATTGTTGTGAAGAATCAGATCATCTCACAGCCTTTCCCAGGTCAGAACACTGATGACAACATCAAAGTGGGAAAAAGTCAACTGCAACGGAGTCTTAATGCTGTTAGATTTAATTATGAAATATCTATTTGTTGCATATTCAGAACTGACACAGATTGTTTCAGTTTTTGTTTCATTTTTATTCTGTTCTGGTGTAGGCAAAGTATGAATTCTGCAGGCACTGCCCATGTATGTTCACTAACAGTTCTACACTAGTCTCATGCAGTAAAAGTGTATTTGATGATTCCAAAACACAGTAGCAGTTCAGTGAAAGTTCAGTTTCCCCTCTGTACTGATATTAGTCCTCCTGATATTTACATTCCAGTTACTTTGAAAAAGAGAAAACTTTTCTAACTGATGAAACATTGTAAAACAAACATTCCCTCTTTTTTATCATCTCTGTGACTCTGGAGTAAACTTTGACAAACAAACTCACGCCTTGTTTGTTCCTCTGATCCCCCTTCGCAGGTCTGCAGCTCTCTATCTCGCTCTGTCACTCTGCGGGAGAGAAGAAGAATCATCGGGCGTCTCCAGAGAAACCCAAACCCGACGACCACCTTTACGTCCTGGAACACAATCTGCATCAAATGATGAGAGAGGTGAAGCACTGTCTGCACCTCACACGAAGCCGCTGTCTTCAGCCCTCACAGACTCCACTTCAACTCTCAGCAATTATCCACCATCGTTAATTTATACTGAACTGCTTTAAGCTGCTCCAGTCTGTCATTTTATCCAGCGAGCCAGCGTTGCAGGTCACTAGAATGACATTTAACACAACAGCGTCAGCTTCAGCTTCCTCTGAGAGAAATGCCTGCAATGCACCGTACAAATAAAAAGATAACACACCGTGATTGCACGCCTTAAAAACCTTCAAAAACTTTGATAATAAGAAGGTAACACTGTCATAAAAACTTACCTATTATAATTCTGTTGAATTCCTTTGAGCGTAATCTCTCCTCTGTTAAAAAAAATGTCCATGATGCACCACAAGCAGTTAAAGAAGTGATTACACTGCATAAAAACTATCAAAAAACTGTGACAGCAGTAGTGTAAAACATAAATAAATATCTATTCTGTCATAACTCTGTTGATTTCCTTTGAGCTTAATCTCTCCTCTTTTAAAGGTAAATGCTTCTGACCCGGCCTGCTGGCTTCTCCATTTACACAAATGTTGCTCACCGCCGATGCAGCTTTGACACAACCCTTGTTTGAAGTTGTTATAATGTAAATAATGTAATGGAACCATCAAAACTGTTTATTTATGTAAGATGAAAAGGAAATTGATATCAGCTGATATTTTATTGCTACAGCTGTCAAATATCAATATTGGTATCAACTGACAACACATAACAACCAGAACACATAACGCCCCAAATACACCTAAAAAAAAAAAATACTGCCTCCAAATCTTTCATTTTGTTAATGCTGGTTTGATTTATCGGCTCTCATTTCATTGAACATTCTTGTCGCTGTCTATCACAGTTTCACAAGCAGCAGCTCAGCTCTGTGATGATGCCGCATCCTGCCAGCGCCCCCTTTGGCCACAAACGCCTGCGTCTGGCGGGGCCGCTGGCCTACGACAAGGCTGAGATCTCCAGCCTGCAGCAGAGTGAGGGGCTGCTGGAGAAGATCATCAAACAGGCCAAACACATCTTCCTACGTAGCAGGTAACTTCAGTTAGAGCAACACTGTCACTTTGACCATGACACTTGGCTTTGAATAACTAAGCGATGCACGTTAATTGGTCGCACAAATCAGCAATTTTAGTAAAAGCAGGTCATATTTTTCAGAAAAAATGTCCTCTGGTTTTCCGTCTGATCTTTAACAACTGCTTTGTCTGCCTGCAGCCCTTTATTTAGCTGAGCTGTTACCAACATCGACCCGCTGCTGCAGCTGCAGCTCTGGTCTGCAGGCAGCCTGCATGTTGCTTTCAGGAACCTCCGTAAATCACAGAGCAGTCACAGGACATCAGAGGGAAAACCAGACTACATTT
>JAQLOL010000024.1:27733404-27743983 GCA_029783665.1 Naso thynnoides | reverse complement strand
GTAAAATATGACCCGATTTTACTAAAATTGCTGTTTTGTTTCGATGTATCAACATGCATTGTTAAGTTTTTTTCAAAGCCACAGGTCGCAGTCAAAGCTACGTAGTGTTGCTTTAAAAGGAGGACTAACATGATCACGTTCTACAAAATGTATCCAGGCAGAAGTGCCAGGTTTGTCGTGTCATTGTTTGCAGTGGAAGTAACTGAAGTCTTTCAAATGGTAAATATTTGGTAGTTTGCTGTCCACAAGCTGAGAAGCTCCTGACTCAGCTGTGTTTTGCTTGAGGATGTTTCCCTGTTTCCACAAATAATGTTTGCAGTTAGCAAACACGGCTCGGTCCACATGATGCTACACTCCCCAACATGCTACTCGCTGTTTGCAATGCCACATTAGACCAGCAGGTGGCGTACTTTGTCTTTGTTCATCAGAGTTTAACTATGTTAATAGCAACATTATCATTACTAAAATTCTAAGTGTTTTGTTAGAGCAGTACTGACTGTACACTGCTTGATGAATCCATGTATCAGGTATCATTTTACCCTCTTGCTTCTTAGTTGAGCTGTATTAATGTTTGACTGTGATCATCAGGACGGCGCGGACCATCGACAGCCTGGCAAGCCGCATAGAGGACCCTCAGATCCAGGCTCATTGGTCCAATATCAATGATGTGTATGAGTCCAGCGTCAAGGTGCTCATCACCTCTCAGGGCTACGAGCAGATCTGCAAGTAAGTGGAGAAGATGAGGGATGGATAAAAGGAGAAACCGTGTGGGAGGTAGAGGACAGCTGTGTGTGACTGCAGCCCGTGAATAACTTTCTGAACAATGTAAATTAAAAGCTATGAAATGTAATCGGCATGTTTTGCAAGTATATTTTTTATACAGCTTTCACTTCTACTTTAATGTCGTAATAAAGTTAGAACTAGCATTGAGAGAGTTTTAACTGGCTGCCAAGCAAAGGAAACACAGTAAAACACCACAAGTCATCTGTTTTTATGAGGTGTTTTTTAATTCTCTCCTGTGTTTCATGACCGACGCACAGTTGATCTCGTTCCACTTGGGTGACACGTGAAGCTGCAGCGATAAGTCTTGACATGATTTGTGTGTTTAGGTCCATTCAGCTGCAGCTGAATATCGGTGTGGAGCAGATACGAGTGGTGCACAGAGACGGGCGCGTCATCACGCTGTCACACCAGGAGCAGGAGCTGCAGGACTTCCTCCTCTCGCAGGTGCCACGGTTACCTTTCCTCATCATTAATTTCCCACACAGGTGAAGGAGGCTGTATTAACCAGAGCAGAACATATGACACCACAAACTGCATTAATTATTTGGTTAATTGTTGCCAGGTGCTAATTAGTTAAAGGTGGAGGTGGCAGCAGCATTTGTTTGTTGCAGCTTGTAAACACAACATTCAAATTAGGCCCCTCCTCCCGAGCTCAGCGCCACATGAAGTATCATAGCGTGTACTTGTACTGCTTGTACCTACACAGCAAGCTACCAGCAGGTAGGAATATTACATTTATGGATAGGTTAAAAATTTAGCAAGCTAGCACAAGTTAACCGGTGTTGGTCACCTACCCGTCCAGCAGAAAGCAGGCCAGCTCCTCGTCGCTCTTCGTCCCCAGCCTCTCCTTCCGTGCTCGAAAGCCAAACTGAGATTAACTCTCGTTCTGGAACGAGCTTTATCTGCTGCTTCACCTCACTAGGCCTGTGTTTCCTTTTCTGTTCTACGTCCACACCTGCAATTTTCTCCCGTCTGAATTGTGTCCAGTCGCTGTGTTTTATCCACTCAACCTCACCTGTGCACTGGGGGAAACACACCCACTCCCCACCCAGAATAGAGCTGCAATGATTAATTGAATAATCAATTAATCAATCAATAGAAAAATGAATCGCTAACTGTTTTGATAATTTATTAGTTGTTTCATTTTGTGAATAAAAAAGTAAAAAAAGACTTGCTGTTTTAGCCCCTGAAATGTGAGGATTAGGTGCTTCTCTGTGTCATTTACGATAATAAATGAGGAGTTGTTGTGTTTGGGGTTGTTCCTGTTTGGACAAAAGAAACAATTTGAAGATGACACATTGGCATCTGGGAAATTCAGGTGAACCTTTTTAGCATTTTTTGTCATTGCATGGAATAAACAATTAATCGATTAATTGTGAAAACAATCGGCAGATTAATGGATAATGAAAATGATTGTTAGTTGCAGCCCTAACCCAGAGACTTTCCAACTAAGTCAAAACATCAAAATCCAGGCAGACGGTGGAGCTCTGCGGACACAGTCACCACCACACACGTCTAGAGGCCCATAAGTGATGATCGTGCCAGGTTAATTTTGTACAAGTATTCCGTTTGTTTTTTGTGAAGGTGCCGCTGACTCTACCTTTTAAAACTCTGTTTTTCCCCTTTTTTAACTTTTTGTGTCACTGATCAAAGCGTTGTTTATCCCTCTCTCCTTGTGACTATCCTGTTGTCATGGCAGATGTCGCAGCATCAGGTACATGCAGTTCAGCAGCTGGCCAAAGTGATGGGCTGGCATGTCCTCAGCTTCAGTAACCATGTGGGCCTCGGGCCGGTGGAGAGCATCGGAAATGCCTCAGCTGTCACCGTTGCCTCACCCAACGGAGAGTACGCCATCTCAGGTGAGACGTGAAAGTGCTCGGTCAGCCCTTTTCTGAATTTGCTACTGTATTTAAGTGCTGCTAAACAATGCCAGTGTAAACTGGCTTTATCATCCATACCGTACGCATCCAAGAGGGAAGTTCTCCTCTGTCGCAACATATTTCTGCTATTATGGCATATTTTTGTTAGTCCACTCAATGAATCACCAAATATCCAGTAACTACAGTGGCTAAATTTTGGAGCTCAGCTTCTTTTTCCTGAATAAAGGTGCTGTGATCTGTTAACTTTAATATCCAGTGTGCCCTGAGAAATCAGAATATCTGATGGAAATGAATGATGAAGTAACAGCGAATATCCTCATAACCTCAAACCACTGTAAAAGACGTACTGATTTATTAAGACACCCTAGTTTGGGACTAATTTCTGCATATGTTTGTCCGTTCAGTGCGTAACGGCCCAGAGAGCGGCTGCAAAGTCTTGGTCCAGTTCCCCCGCAGTCAGACCAAAGACTTGCCCAAGAGCGACGTCATCCAGGAGGCCAAGTGGAGTCACCTCAGAGGGCCGTGCAAAGAGGTGCACTGGAGCAAGATGGAGGGACGAAACTTTGTCTACAAGATGGAGCTCCTCATGGCCGCACTGACTCCCTGTCCGTAGATATGAACTCCGTCTGCAGACGCTGACACACAAGCCATGACTCATGTACAGTTAGACGGCAGTGAGCACAGAGATTTCCCGACACAACATTTGTCACATAAATGAGAGAGCAGCACAAAGTTTGGGGCTTTTTTGCTGTCATTATACAGGCCCTTCTGTCAAAAATGTGGCATTTCTTCCTTTTTTACACCACTAATAAATTTCGAAACCCCCTCTTCCTCTCTCAGTATCGTCTGCTGCTTGCTCTGGTTTTGATCATGTAAACGATTGAGTGTAAAAGTACCTCAAACAATTTGATACACAGTAAAAACTGTAAACTGTTTATGTATTTGTGTTGATTTACTGTATTGTCATAAAATAAAGCTTTGAATTAGATGTTAGACAATTCGGTCTAGTTTTATTGGGAGGAAAATGCTCCTGTGGTCCTGCTTTTTCCTCATCACTTTGTTCTTTTCTTTTCAGTTTCAAGAAAGAATCATGACCACGTATGAGCCGAGGTCGTAGTTCTACCATCCAACAGGCTGAAAAATGTCAAAGTCATTTCAAGTACATGACACGTAACTCTTTAAATGAACACAGTATGTCAAACAGTACTCTCTGGGCAGGTTTTTACATTTCAAAATCAATTTATACCTTTCAAGTAGTCACAAAGCTCAGACAGAAACCTGCTGAGTACATTTAGTTTTTCAAACGTCTCACTCAAATTTGAGGGAATGCTGTTAAAAAGCAAGAAGTAAGAAAATCACGCACTTATTTGCTTAGACAATAAATACAGATTGTGTTGTTTTTCAGTGTGATAAATGATATATTTACATTTGATCCGGCGTCATCAGCAGTGAGATGTAAACCAGCCACAGCGTTTAAACCACCTGCCTTATATTGCGAACGTCCTGCTCACGCTGCCAAAGCCCGTGTGACCCTTCAAAGCATCGACTCGAAACTGTTTGATCTGGCACAAGACGGTAGTCGCAGATCCTTTAAGTCCCGTAGATTGCGAGGTGGGGCCTGCATGGATCCGACTTGTTGCAGCACATCCAGCAGATGCTTGATGGGGCAGAGATGAGGGGAATTTGGAGGCAAAGTCAACACCTTGAACTCTTTGTCATGTTCTCAAAACCCATTCCTGAACATTTCGTGCTGCGCAGCAGAACACATGATCCTGCTAACAAACAAAGACACCGTTTCCGTGGAGGTTTGGGTCAGCAGTAATGTTGGAGCTCCTGAGGTCGTCTAGCAGAAAACTGCGTTGTGGCCAGATATCAGTATTATTCACTTCACCTGTCAGTGGTTGTGAGGCTGATCTGTGTAAATTTGTGTGTAACCAACACAATATGTAAACATAGGACAGGTTTTCTCTATACACAGTTTTTCATTATTGACAAAAGGTGGCGTAATCTTTCTGGCTGCTGAACTTGCTAAACTTAAAAACATTTTAAAAAGCCTCCTTAATGCAGCAGAGTTACAGTCTGTCGTATTTTTTCACGTTTCAGGTTCAAAGCACAGCGAGACGTCCATCACAGCGGCTGCAGCTCTGTTGCGTCGTTTTCTGCACACAGAGGGAAATAAACTCAGTCAATGAAGAAACTAAAATAAACACAACATATTGATTTAACAGAGCCTGACAGATCTTTGTACTCAGACACAATGGATGGCTTCGACCAACGTTCACGCCCATCAAGCCACATTCATACATTCCACACAATTATGTAGCAGCTAGAAAAAAGTAAACCGAACTCCGGGGTGAACAAGTCTCTCACTCTCATTTGTGATTTTTAAAAAAGTTATACTACCCAAGCTTAAAAAAAAACGTAGTCTAATAATTCAACCTGTTCGATAAACTACTGTAATGACTAGAGCTGCAAGGATTAATCAATTATAGTAAATTAAACAGTAACTATTTTGATAACCGATTAAGCGCTTAAGTCTCTTTTTAGCTTAAAATAGTAAAAAGAATTCCTGGTTTAGTGTCTTAAATGTGAAGATTTGCTGCTTCTCTGTGTGATTTCTGATCAGAAATGAGGAGTCTTTGTGTTTTTGGCCGTTTGGACAAAAGAAACACTTTGAAGGCGTCACACTGGGCTCTGGGGAAATTAAGATAATTTTAACACTTTTTTTTTTTACAGCACTTTTTTTCATGGGATAAATGATAAACTGATTAATCGTAAAAGTAATCGACAGATTAATCAATAATTAAACTAAGTGTTAGTTGCAGCCCTCAGAACTAACACACACAGAGTATTAAAGTCTAATTTCTGAGAGCTTGATCGATAATGATGCTTCATACAAGCTGATGCCGTTTGTTCTTCAAGGTGAGACTTATTACCTGGCATCTGTTTCCTGCGCCTCCATGCGGCGATCTTCCTGTAAGCCTTGTTCAGCAGCCACATGGCCAGCATGAGCAGGCCGGCCAAACAGGCCAGTGCCAAGGCAGAGACGGACAGATACTGAAGATCCTCATACAGCACCTCTGGAGGACAGGGACACACGGGTCACATTTAATACAAGTTTCTGCAGAAATGCCTCAGACGCGCAGGCCATTTTCCAGAGATGCAAACACAAACATGTTAGGAATGCAGCTCGTGTGCAGAGATGAGGCGGCACAGAAGCATATAAGAAAACAGCTTTCTGATTCTGTCACGAATAAATCGATAATTGTCGCATGCCATCATTTAACACTAAAATCTTTTATCAGGATGTAATGTTTATCAAAGATAGGTCCGTGTTGATAAATAGATGTGTTGTTTACTGATAAATAACAATGATAAACTTTAAGTTCCTGCAAACAGAAATCTCAAGATGTCATTCCAGACTTTCACTGCCCGTCACAGGAAGAAGAGTCAACAAAATGTGGAGGATTTCAAGTTTTCATGTTCGCTATTCTGTGTACATTCATCAACATTTATGGATTTCATATTAGGGTGACTGTCACCTCACAGCAAGAAGCCTTTCTGTGTGGAGTTTGTCTCTTTATATACATCAGCTAGGACTGGGCAATAAATGGACTTTAAATTGAAATTTGAATTAATGTGTTTGGCAGATTTAAAAAAGGACATCTTGAAAATTGATTTTCCCTATAACTAGAGTAAATACGGTTCTCTCTGAGCTCTGGGCTCTTTTTTATAAGTGCCGTTTGATGAAAAGTAGGCTGACACTTTATTAATATTAATCCCAAAGTAGGGGATTCATGTTTGTTTGATCAAACCTTTATTTTAAAAAAAAGGTTTCGTTTGGTTAAAGATAGATTTGCACTTTATTCCCAATAGGGAAATTCATGTTTGTTTGAAACACAAACAACACATTTGGAATAATTCTTTTGTCTTTTGTAATTTAAAAAAACTGATTAAAATCGAAAAATCGAGTGTGATATGAAAAGAAAAACAGCCCAAACGTCAGCCAGGTGATGAACTGGTGACCCATCCAATGTGCACTCTGACCCTGCAACTCCGCTGGTGATGAGCAGTTACAGATAATGAATAAACATACAAACAATACAAACATTCACTCATGCTGTGTTCACCCTGGCAAAAACCAGCCTGCTTTTATTATCCACAGACAGCTGGGAAACCTGGGCAGGGCAGCTGACCTTGTTTCACTCAGCAACTGTTACCACAACACTGATAAGCAGATCACTGTCAGAGTTAGATGGCCCGACCTGATCTCGATAAGAATGAAGAGGACCGCACACCGCTGCTCCCTTTTGTTTATTTATTAGAACAAAACTGACCCGTGACGTTTCAAACACGTTACATGTTCTTCATCAGAAGACCTGACCTGATCTTGAACCTGAGGCTCTTATTTCATTCATGAATCAGGAACATCAATGTTTGGCAAATCAGGTCAGCAGCTGCGTTTTGTTGTACGTTCTCTGAATCCCAGGGCTCGAAGAAATACTTTTTTTAAGTTGTTGCCATAAATATACCACTTGTCATAGCCAGGCACTTTAAAAACGGTTTAAATCAACAGATTTTAAAGTTTCCGATGATCATTGAACGTCTCATGTGTGACGTCAGACACATACTGAAATCTAAATATAAATCAAACTTAAAACTGACATTTCATCAGCTTTTCTTTATTCCTTGTCCTCTTCAATAATCTGCCAAAAACAAACCGTTTGCTCCGTCTACAATCTGTAATAAAACTAAAAATTCAGCATTTCTTTTGTGCACTTGGGAGGCCATGACTGATTCAGATAGGCCCTCATCTCGCCTCTCTGTAATTCGTGAGCACAGCGAACCCTGAGCGCTGCCTGGCAGGATGCCGTATGCAGCCTGAACACGGGCTACAAAATTACTTAAAATTTAAATTTTTTTCAATTTTTGTTAATTAAAAAAAATTGAGAAATTCATTTGTTCTTTTTTTATGATTCAGAGCATTAAAACTTTGTTACAGTGCACAGGAGACATTGTTGGTAACGTCTTTCTCTTGCAGTGGTTGTCTGAATCTTTAGAGGTGCAGGACTTTATATTGCAGTGAAAAATGAGCCCACTGAGTCAAAATGGGACAGAGGCAAAAAAACAGCCCAAAACTGCAGGGATTCTGAGTTAAGAATTGTTTGGCACATTCGTGCTGTGCTTTACTTCTTTGATTTGCAGGTTCTGGTATTAAGCGGCAGGAAGATGGCTGTGGAAGCAAGTTCTGCTAATTTCTTTAAACCTGTGACTGTTGTGCTATGAGGTTTTTTTCATGATATCTCACTGTTAGCGTCAGCATACGGAAGCCGACTCACCGTTCACTTTCAGGACGAGGCCAGCATCCTTGCTGCTTCCTGTCGTGTCTGTGACAGTGACCACGTAGAATCCAGCATCCTGCAGTCGCAGGTCCGACAGGCCCATCGAGCCGTTGTTGTACGGCTGCACTCTGCTGCTGTAATCCACTGTCACGTTGGTGTACACCCCCGGCTGCCAAGTCCCTATGCTGCGGCTCACCGCTCCTGACATAAAGGTCCATTGTATGGTGGGGATCCCGGTGCTGGTAACATTCACAGAGAAAAACACGTCCTCCTGCACTGACCTGGTGAGGCTTCTCTGGGGACAATAGATGGAGGTGGCTCCAGCTTCCAAAGTGAAAAGAATGAAGAGATGTGAATGTGCAA
This sequence comes from Naso thynnoides, assembly GCA_029783665.1. Taxonomy (NCBI): domain Eukaryota; kingdom Metazoa; phylum Chordata; class Actinopteri; order Acanthuriformes; family Acanthuridae; genus Naso; species Naso thynnoides. The sequence continues at coordinate 27,735,615 of JAQLOL010000024.1, read as the reverse complement.
TCCAGAACAGAAAAACAAACAAATAGGTTTATTACATTTTTCTGTTTGTTTGTTTGTTTTTTTTAAGACATGGGGCAAGAGCTTGTACGTGTTGAAATAAATAAAAATTATTACAGTACTTCCAAAGAGGTGTGACAAGACACGGGGATCAGACAGCGGTGAGTCCAGCAGCAACGTTTCAGTTTTATTGCACAATGAAGCTCCATAAAAAGAAAATATTTAACCACACAAAGGTTTTGCATCCCGTGGCACAGTGAGTCCAGGAATGAGCAAACACTGTGACTGGTTTGCATTAAATTACATGCGCAGCCAGAAATAAGCTGTCCTGCGTTTAGTGGAGGAATGAAACTCGTCAAACAAGCTGTGAGGTTCCAGTGCGAATGTAGGCAGCAGCACTGGCCTTGTGGCTGTTTTGGTCACCCGTCATCAAATATTTTCCAAGGAGTTTCAGTATGAGATCTGGTTCTGCTGGTGTGTGTTTGCTTAATGAAGCACAGGTAAAGAATTCTGAGAATATCAATGCTGAGGAGCCTGTCCTCGTAAGAACACACCACAATGAAATGATGCAATAAACTTGATCACATGGATATTAAAGTTCTTATCATGGTGCCCATGTTAGGTCATGATCCAATCACAGCTCTACTGCTTTTTTAAAAGGTTTTCTGTACGTTAATTCATTTTCGTGGGGAAGCTTGATGTGATGTAGTAATTTTATGCTGCAGACGTTGATTCACATTGACATCACTTACTGATCTTTACTGAATCTCTTTTGTTTTCTGTTGGATTTTCTCTGCTGTACTTTGACCTCTGATGCAGATCTGATTATTATATGTGCACGGCTGCGTAATAATCAAGGCACAAAACTTGAGAAATAGTTTTCGCTCCTGCCAGGCTCTGAATTTAACCTCCTATCAGATGGCCCGGAGCCTGATCCTATGTATTTAGTGTGAACAAACAAAGGATTGCCATATAGGCATGCTGTCAACACACAAGTCAAATATGTGAGCATGTGCTGAAATGCTTACCAAGGTGGCACATATAGAATGTGATGCTGAGAAACACAGCAACATCTTGACTGTCCCAGAGCCCAATTTGCCTCATTAGAATCCCAAACCCATCGGCTGAACCGCAGTCGAAGAATCTCCTCCAAGTTGTGTCACATTCTCAGGTGATTTCCTGTCTGCGTTTCTCCCAGAACAGCGTGTCCTCGCTCCCAGGGTTTCCTCTTCTGCTGTCCTTTTCACAGGTGCTTGTGTGAGTTTTCCTCCTTGTTTTGGTGTCAGATCAGAGTGTCTGTCAGAGCAGGGCTGGAGTTCGCGTTCTGTCTCAGGACTACGTTGGATTTCTCCTCATACCTGTGCAAGTTAGTGCCAGCCAGCACACACCTATCAGACAGGTTCAGCCAGAGATTACCGAGCAAACACGTACTCAGCCCTCTGTGATCTCACACATAACCACACCCCCCCCACACACACACACGCACACACACACACACACACACTCTTTAGGGAAGTCATAGAACAAACACGTATAGCCTACGATTCCTTCTCAATGTACTCACTACACCCCCCCGGCTCAGCAAACACTCACCTGCAAGCGCGGACACAAGACCACAAAATGAAACCAGGACAGGCTGAATCATCATCCAGTGTTCACGCTGTGACACACCCGGCAAAACGTGTCAAACAGGAAGTTTATTTTTACACATATATACCAAGAACACAAAAACACCAGTTTGGGACACAACAAGAGGGAAGTGAAATTTTAATTAGAAGCCTGTCATATGATGTGCCTGTTTGTTATGAATCGACCAACCTTTGCAGCATGTTTGTTTGCTATTCAAATGATTTCAATCAATCTTTGTAGGCATCTTTGATCTTGGGTCGGAGATATTTACCCGACAGGCTTATCTCAGCAAGGAAATAGTTTCAAATCATTTTAGCCTGTTGAAATAGTGGTGAACAGTCTGGCAAATATTCAACATTTTTATATAAAATGAAAAAAATATGGCTTGTGAGAGGGAAAGTAATAGATTTTTTTTAAATTCTTTTATTTTTAAATCAGATAAAAAGATTTTGAAAATATAACACATACATTTTAAAAACTATTATTATTATTATTATTACACAAACATATTTGTAAGCCATGAAACATAGAAATAGGATGGAAAAATGATTAAAAATATTAGCTGTGCTAGTGCTTTTTTTTTGT
>JAQLOL010000024.1:27697540-27711473 GCA_029783665.1 Naso thynnoides | reverse complement strand
TTTTTTTACAGACACAGGTCACACTCGCGGTGTGCAGTCATGGCTTCGTCCTCAGCTAACGACTGAGTTAACCTTAGTCTGGTTTCCCAACGTGTCGAATTACGTATCTGATACAATCTTCTGTTGGGCTAGCTTAACTTTCAGACAGTCCGTCTGCAGCTAGGTAACGTTAGCCATCTGTCTAGCAATCCAGCCATAATCTGCTGTACAGCTGGCTAAGGTTACCAACAATCTAACAAATGATTATCTCAGCGAGCAAACGCAGACTGGACTGACTGCCGGGGGCCTCATTTTAAAAAAAATTAAAATTAAAAAAATTACACCGTCCAGGAGGTTACCTCGAGAAAAAGCACCACAATAAATAAGAGGCTTCTTTGTGCTTATTGTGACCAGGCCAGCTGGTTAGCAAACGTTAGCTTTTCATTGACGAGAAACAGCGACGCGACCCGCGTAAAACAGGATCATACTCACTCCTCACGAAGCTACGAGTAAGGAAACTTCATTTTGCGGCGATATCACGTCGATATTGTTCTTAAAAATGAAGAGACCATCCCCAGTGTGTTGATCCTCCGTGCTGCTGTCCGGCTACGGCAGCAACATCTGCTGCGCATGCGCAGAGCGGAAGGACCCCAGTTCTGCATTTAGGCATCGACGCCAAACGCCTGTTCAATAATTCCCGCTGACAGACTTCATTACTGAGGCTTAAGGGCGTCAAAAAATACTCAGTTTACTTGTATAAAGTCAGATTTTCAGCCACGAGGAAGAAGTTTTGTCTGTTCAGAGAAGTAAACAAAGCATATTTACAGACATATGTAGACTTTTATAGGGAAAACAAAAAAACATAAATCACCCTAAATATTTGATAGAAAACCTACACTGAGATATCTGTAACCGAGACAACAAATAAATAAAGAAATCAAGCCATGAGATGGACTGATATAAAGTTTTATTTTCTATTAAGTTTTATCAGTGTGTGAGTTTAAGAGTCAGTGTTAAAATGATGGAAAAGTTTGCAACGCCTTTAAATAAACCCTGCTGAGTTAGTAAATGGCAAAAATGAATAATTATGGCATTTTCTTTTCTTTTTTTTTATTAGAATGACAATTAGCTAAGAGTGAACCGACATGCAGCAAGAGCATATAGGAACTAATGGCTGTTTGAGACACACAGTGTATGTGATATCAATAACATTAGGAATTAAACACAAATGTCATATATTTATATATATATACACACACATCTGAAGCAGAACAAATCAGTATTATCACAGTATTAGTCGAGTTACTTTATCAGCAAAGAATGACACACACAAATCAACTGAGGATAAGCACAAAAAGCTTTAACAGTCTCCTGTGAATTATGTGTCAGTATGCTCGTACCGGCGGCTTCTTCAAACATAAAACGACCACAGTTTGTAGTGCTTCAAACTAAAAACGTCTGTCACGCTATTTCAGGTTCAGTGTAGGAAAGTTCAGTTCTTTACAGCAGTGAGAGGAGAGGAGCGGGTTCTTACAGGTCAGATGTGTCTTACATGTCATAGGTGGGGTCATCCTGTTATGCCTAATAATAAAATCTCTGGAGATCAACATTTGGTGCATCAGACCCCGACACAACAAAGCACTGTGACCGTTTACCCACAGCAATATCAGCGATGAACACAGATAAGGAACAGTTAGATAAATGAAGAGCTCTGATTATTTAACTCTACTGTTAAAGTCAGTTACTAAAACAAATGATTGCAGACAATCACAAAACGGAAAATGTGTTTCTGAGAAGTGTGAAGGTTGACACACCCCGTCAAACATGGCTTAGCTTCTACAGGTATTTGTAGTAAGAAATTAAACATCAGATAAATTATGCAATATCCCAAATCTTTCCAATACTAAAAAAAACATAAAAGATAATCTATTCTATTTGGCTTCACTGTTTGGCCTTTAGGTCACACAATCTATTCACATGAAGCTGCTTTTTTTTTCACGATATAAACCTATTTCACACAAATGCGAGCCGTTCATTTTTTACAATTTGCTATGAAACCTTATGTCTCTTCTATTTCATCTTTTTTAACAAAAAACATTATTTTTTTAAATTAGGCCAAATCTACAAACATTTCACATCAAAACCCAGAGTTAATATTAAAACAAAAGGACCACATTATAGGTGAATTATATCAGCACATTATCTGAATTTGCTTCCAGTTGTCCTGTCAGAATAATATGTATCATGCCTGATATTAACAGTTTTTTGATAATGAAACTTCTTTCAGAGGAACAGATAAAATTTATGAGCACCTGTTAATTTGTAAAAATCAATCAGACATAAAATAATCAGAACATATCACAGTCAAAAATTACAACATGTACAAGTACAAAGAAATCACTACAATAAACAAGATTAAATCAGATCATCGAGGGAATGCAGATGTGTCTAAAGACAGAGGTACAGTGTTTAACTCAGCAAGACGTCCTGCAAAGTCAGAGCTTTGTTGTCTGAAACGGAGGCTCCGATGTAGAAATACCAAGGAAAAGGTGAAAACACCTGGCTGACAGTCAGCAGGTCGCTCGACCGTCACGCCGGTCCACGGTTCTCCTCTTCAGTGACATTTCATACAAAACGAGCCAATATTTATAAAATTTAAATACAAAAAAATTTAAAAACACAAAAATGCAACACAAAATGTTCCCATTTTAAATCAAAACTAAAAAATCTTTGAGCAGCAGTGCATGCAGATATTCTGGTCCTGTATAAAGTAAGGCACCAGAGGTTTCCAAAATTCACTTGGTTTACAGTATATATACGTAGAAAACAAAAAAAAAAATCTTCAAGTGTATTAAAGGCAGTCTATCAGAGTGCATAAAACAGATACTGGAGTCACGTGGAGTTGTTGGTTTTTCAGGCTTGAGTGCTGGTCATGGTCTGCAGCAGCGGCATCTGCCAAGAGAGGAGCGATTATTCAACCTGAAATTTAACTCTGAACGAGTGCTGAGCCGGAGCAGAACTACACCTTCGTGACCTTTGCTTTTTTTTTCAGAAAGCTCAGCTGGCTGGAACTCCTTTCAGGCTCAGATTGGAGCCAAAAGCTGCAATCAACATAACATCGGTAAAGGGCAGAAGCACCTGGATGGTATATATGAGACGCAGATCAGACGGAAAGCCAGAAAAAAATTGTGTCTGATCCTGCACATCCCCTTTACAAGAAATTTAACAAACTGCCCAAGAGAAGACGCTACAGAGCGGCTGCGGCAATCAAGAACATATACAAGAAAATCATTTATACCATATGCAATAACTTAAATTCATAAATTCATAAATTCACAACCGTTGCTGTCTGTATTGTGCACAGCTTTGGTGCGTCACCTTCTGTATGTGATTTACTGTTTGTGTTACATGATGACGTATTACGTCTTTCTTGGACAAACCTGTGAAGCCAAAACAAAAAAATTCCACAACTGCGGACGATAAATAAACGAAATGCATGAATGGAAAAAGCTGTAGAACACAAACTCAGCTGGAGTTACTCTGCTCCATCAGTCTGTTACTTCAGAGGCGGGAATTAACAAAGTATAAATATTTCGTTTCTGTCCTTAGTACATTTTTCCGTTATCTGTACTTTCCTTGAGTATTTATTCATTTTATTTTTCATTTTACTTTCCCTCCCTACATTTGAACACTCTCTACTCGTGACATTTTCTAAACAGGCCCGTTACTTTAGTTTGAACGCTTTTGTCTTTGTGGCTGAGCTCAGGACGCTTCGCCAACCCAACGTGTCACTATTTGACATTCTGGGAACGAGACTCAACAATCAGCTCATTTTCTGGTGCGTTCAGGAACAGCTCGGACAAATCCTTCTGATTCTACCTTTAAGTTTAATAGTCTTTGTGTTATATTAATATAACGTGAGCTTTAATTAGCTTTGCACAGAAATGTGCTTCATGTGCTTTTTTTTAGGCCCATCATTTCCACATTTTAGAGAGAAAGATCACAAAACTTTGTACATATACAAGAAAGGAAGTGAAATTAATTTCCTCGACACAAACAACCACAGAAACATCAGCCGATGATGACATGCAGTCTTTCAGTAACATCCTACATAACTTGTCATTACATTTAATCGTCTCCTTATCTTTCATGCATTCAGCACTTCAGTAACACGACAAATACATTCACATTGTTACAAATCTACATAATAATTCATGCTTACCTTTGTCAGATCCACTCCGGTGAGTGCGTTGACCGACACAGGAAGTTCAGCCAACAGGCGGTTCACCTCGCCCGTTACACGGCTGCCCTCCCCGCTGAGGATGACAATCTCATTGGTTTTGGCTAACGGCGCTGCCACCTTGGAAGCAATCTACAAAGAAATGGTGAAGTGTTTACTGTTAGCAGGAAATAACCATGCGGTACGTTACACAGTCATGGTCTTGACTTGTGAACGATAAACGTGAAAAAATAGAGGTGATCCAAATGTAAGACTTTTTTTTCCATCACTTAACCGTAGTTTCACGTCCCACTGCCTGAGAAAATAACTGCCGTTGTGAATTTAACTTTAGGTTTGGAAACTAAATATTGCTACTACTCAAATTTTCGCCATGGAAATACAGCTGCATTACGTGTCAAACATAGCACGCTAGCTTCTTCTTCTTGAAAGCTAAAGAAGCAACTAGCAGTTTTCTAAAAGTTTGTGTGCCGGAGTGTTGAAGCGATTTAATAAAGACCATAAAACAGGCCAGCTGTTTCCTCTTCTTTTTTGCTATGCTAAGCTAACTGTTTCCTGACAGTAGCAGAGGTGAGAGATCTTCTCAACAAACCCTGGAATAAAGTGAAGAATCTTATATATTTAAAAGCTTAATCTCTTTAAATCAGTACACTGAGGTAGAAACAATGTTTTTAAACCAAAAATAATTGATTAAGATTGTTTAAAGTCCATTAAAGCCTGACTTATGCGTCTGTGTTTGCTCCAGGCGGAGCCTGCACTGTAAGATAAACTAGCGGCCTACGCTGTTGACAGCGTTCCTGCCTGTGTGTCGGCACGTCCGCATTTCTCTGCAGTTATTAGGTCTATTGAAAACCACTGTGCTGACTTCACAGATGTGTTGAGTGCAGCTGAGCGGATCGTGATGGAGTTGGAGCTCATAAACATACGGACCGATCACAGCTGTTATAGTGCACATCACCCTGACCTAACCTGACCTAACTGTTGTAGGAAAATATGTCGATTCACTAACAAACCAGATTAACTACACGATTACTTAGAGAAGCTGGACTTCTGACGGTTGGACAACGTCTCTCTGTTTTACCTTCGGCAACGCCTCGAGCACCAGCGCCGTCTTAGCAGCGTCTCCATACTGCTGGTAGGCCTCGGCCTTCAGTCTCATCTTCTCAGCCTCCGCCTTGCCCACTGCTTCGATGGAGCAAGCCTCCGCCTCACCGATCCTCCTGATCTTCTCTGCCTCGGCCTGGGCGATCAGCACCCTCTTCACCCTGATGCAGAGAAAAAGTTTAAATGCATCCAACTTTACTTGTCATCTTTTTACACAATACGCTGCTCAGCTGCACGACTTTCAATCTGCAGTTTTTCAAAATGATGTTCCTGTCAGACGTCTGTGCCGTTTCGTTACTTTAAGCTTCACACAGATCTTCACACATCTTTAAGAACGGTTTTCCTTAAACTTGGCTTTAAATGTGACAAAATGGAAGTGTTTAGCAAAATGGAGGTTGTATGAGCACAGGCCACAGAAATGTGGCGTTGAGAGAACTCTGCTGCTGCCAGTAAGGATGCAGGCCAGACAGACGGGTTTTGAGCCTGTGTGACAGATAATCATCCACCCTGCTTGTGTGTTTTTAACCACAGGACGGTGACAGTGCTGCTTCACTGCTCCTGACCTCTGACCTTTCTGTGGAGCTGAAGGTAAACGAGAGATAAAACAGAAATAACTCAACTTTTTTATAGAACTGACAGATTGTTGATCCGACTTTTAAAAGTCATTCTCCGTTTGTTTACAAAGCCCACATCAGATTCCCTCATCCCTTATCTTCATCCTCTGAAATGGAAACAATTAAAGGACGTTTTGCCTGAAGCATTCACTTTTCAGCAGAGCCACTTTTGGGCAAAGTCTGACTGTTTAGCACCTAAAGGGCTCAAAACTCCACCAGAATGTTCTGGAACTAAAACTCCCGGTGAGCTGGTGTTTCAACAGTTTCTTCTCCTCCGTCCACTCACATTTTTACTGCTCATAACTCGCAGCTGCTGCGGCTGCAAGCACATTCAATGCACAAGGTGTGTCAGCTATGAAGGTTACAAGCTTGTTATCATTCCAAAAAACTGGAGCGAGAAAGCTGTGAAATTTCTACTGAGGTGTTTTGCATCTTGACTTGACCTCTTTACCAGATGTTTCAGCTCTCCTCTTTAACCTGCCAGCCAGATCTTCTGTTTTAATTCAACTACAAGCCCACGAACATCGTGGCTACATGCTCATGTTGTTTCTCTCTGTGATCTTTCATGTTATAGCAACTGGTTGTGCTGGTCGAAGAGCTCATTAAACTGGCTGGATGTCTCTAACTGAAGGGGTCTCACTCACTTCTGCCCCTCGGCCAGCTGCTGCATCTTGTAGGCCTCGGCCTCAGCGGGCCTCTTCACAGTGGAGATGAGCTCCTTGTCCGTGCGGTCAATCTCCTTCTCCTCAATGGTGATCTGTTTCTTCCTCTGTACCACTTGGATCTCGATCTCCTCCAGTCGGATCTTTTGCTGCTCCTTGGCCGCCTGCAGCTCATACGCCAGCTGGGCCTCTGCTTTCTGAGAACATCAGAGCGCACACTGTCACATTCCTCGAGCACACACAACTGCACGAACACACATATGTCTGGAAGTACTTTCAGACCTCGACGTTCCCACCTTAGTGTTGACCTCCTGGTTGAAAGCCGCTTTCTGCAGCTCCAGTTCTCGTTTGGAGTCTGCCATCCGGGTGTCAGCCTGGAATTTGACGTCCATCATCTCCTTCTTACATTCTGCTTCCTGAGAGACGACAAACAAGTGGAGCAGAGTTCAGTTTGCCGTTATGCATAACAAAATTCACTTCTCGGCGCTTTCCGCCCGCTTAAGCTTCCTTACCCGTATCCCAGCATCCCTCTCTGCCTCAGCCACGCCGATGTCCGCATCCCTCTGGACGGCTGCTGTCTGGGTTTTTCCAAGGGAGCTCAGGTAATCCAGTTTATCATACACGTCCTGTGGGCACAGACAAACAGGTCAATCCACACAATGAATGAGTGTCTACTTAAGGCTTAAGATTTATTCCATTTGTTTAAGTCTAATTAGGATTTGAGGTAATCTCATGTTAGTTTGTGGAGCGATGAATAAAACCGTAAAGTCAAAATCTAGAGATCACTCTCCCCTTTAAACAGACAGAAACCGTCTTTGGGGAAAATTTATTTGACGTGTACTTTGATTTTAGTTTGACTCAACAAGGAGGGGGGCGGGGTTTATGACCCTGATGCAGCGACAACTTGGCGTGATGAATACAGATTCTGCAGGCCTTCAGTCAGCCACTGCCAGTCTGTTATTCAACCCATGAAACCAGCAGAGATGTTTTTTCTGCCGAGGAGCCGTCTCGACGACTTCAGCGGTACTAATTAGCATATAAACACACAGCACGTTGGGTTCTTCGTGGTAGTTCATTCATACACCATCAGAGACGGATACAACAGAGCGCTCACACAGCGACACACTCCTGCTTTACCCAACCAACACAAACCTGAACCTCTCATCAGTTCAAGTGATTATTTTTCCCTCCGGAACATAAGCAGAGATGAATTTTACTTCAGTGTCTCTAAGCTGCTGATTTAATTACTATGTGAAGCAGGAGACTGTAAACACTGGTTACCATGGTTTTAAAGACACCAGATGCATCAAAATTACATTATTCTGCTCGAATGATTGTGGCCAAAACTGTCACAGTAAGCAGCATAATTATATTTATTAACTTTTTATAACATTACTGTAAGAGCTGAATAACAGAAAAAATACCGCACAGCATAAACCGTGAACAGTGTTTTACAAACACAAGAGGAATAGTTGTTTAACTTTTAGGAAGGTTAACTAGAAATTTCTTGGGATGCAGCATTTTGTGTGTGTTTCATTTCCTCTGCATCCAGTCACGTCATACTGGAGAGGAAGTCCTGCTAAAATCCACGCTGGACCTCAGCAGCATCATTCGGATTTGCTAAAGGTGTCATCACTGCATGTGCTGGCTGCTGTCAGGGCATCAGGCATTGTTGTGTCTGTAACCAACCTTAATGGTAAAACTGAGGATCTCGATGCCCATCCTGCCCACGTCCGGAGCTGCAACCTCCCTCACCAGTTTGGCAAACTGGTCCCTGTCCTGGTAGATCTGCTCCACAGTCAACGTACCTGCAGAAGAGGAACAAGGTTCAGTATTTTTACACCACATGCCCATGAGTACGAATACGAAGATGAAAACTTTATTGTCCGCAGTGTGGAAGTTTGCCTTTGGTTTCACTACACGGCATGTCACGTGAAAACCACACATATATCATAAAAAAGATCAAAACCATGCGAACAGCAATGCCTCGTCTCAACACGTCCATGCATGAAAAGTATGACTCACAAAACAGCAACATGTCATCTGAGCATACACATCCATTAAAAAATACTACTCACAATATAAAAATTCACTCTACACATATTCCACACCAACCAACCAACCGTGCAAAAAAACTGCTGTACAAAAACTGACAAACATGCAATTCACACAACAATATATTACAAACCAGCACACACCTTGTTTTTATCTTGAGCGCTGTATTTTTCATTTTTTGATCAAGACTGATGATCAGTTAATCAAGATTAACTGGAACATTGATTCAAAATGAAAGCGAGCGCTAACTGCCAAAAAACAGTTCAGTTTAAATTATTCAAAACGGCAAACTCAGGTATCCCAACTCGACAAACACCCGGCGGAGATGATACGAAGGTCGATACCTAGAATGGAGCGCAGGTGTCCCTCCAAAGTCTGCAGAACCACAGCTTTGATTTCCATGACCGATTTCCCCAGGAACTGCTCGCAAGCCACAGCCAGCAGGTCCTGCTCCGTCATGACTTTCACCTGGAGAGGAAACAGTGAGAGGGGGGTCACCGCACCGAGCCCCGGTGTTTCATTCTCTGTCCCTCAAAATGCCATAAAAGCACATTTACACATTCAAGCAACTCCGATGCATCAGGAAGGACACTTTAAACTTTGTGACATTTCCTTATAATTGATAAAGAAATATTCCATCTGTGGAGAAATTTTATAATGCAAGTTACAATATGAAGGTACAAGCGGAGGCCCTGTGCGTTTAGAAATGTCATCAGTTGCTGTAAATTCTTCCCATCATTCAAAGGAAAGTTTCATCTGTCAGCAGAGCGACATGCATTCTGTCCACTTCATTTCCTAACTCGCAGAAAACAAGCGGCTTTATGTCAAACTCTTGACAGAAACTAAATAAGAGTTTTGGTACTTACAGCACGATGAACTTAAATAAATCTTCATTAAAAAAACCAACAACACCTTTTTCTTTATAAAAGATGTCGTGTTGTCTTGACACAAAAAGCCAAATAACAACTTAACCTCGAATACAATTTAAATTTGACAAAATGTGTTTTGAACCAGAAACCATCCGAATAAAACGCAAGTTTTTGATATTTTGTGCTTGGAACAAACTTGTAGATAAAGTATCAAACAGCACCGAGGTTCAACACTACCGATAACCGACAAATCCCACGCTGCAGCCCTGCCCACCTGCGCGAGCGCTTCACATGAATATGTGCTCTTACCTGAGCGACGCCGGTGACCGTGATGGCCACGCCCTCTGCCGTCTCCACGTCCTCACAGCGAGGCTGCAGAGTCATGATCTCCAGTGTGATTCTACAGGAAGGAACATAGACAGCGTGTGTTGGTGACTGTGCCTGCAGAGCTCCGCCCTCTGCCGGTGTTTGGATGTTTGAGTTCAGTCAGGACATTTCAGGGTGGGGAGTGGGTGTGTTTTCCTCCAGCCAATGACGGCGCGCAGGTGAGGTTTGAGAGTGGATAAAACACAGCAACTGGACGCCATTTAGAGCAGAGAAAATGGCGGATGTGGACGTAGCGGCAAAGAAAAGGAAACATAGCTCTGTGAGACGAAATGTCAAGCAGGTAAAGCTCGTTCCAAAACGGTTTGGCTTTCAAGCACTGAAGGAGAGGCTGAGGATGAAGAGCGATGACGAGTTGGCCTGCCGTCTGTTGGACAGGCAGCTGCCCAACACCGGCGGTTCAACTTTCCCATTAAAACAAATGAAATATTACTACACAGTTGTGTAGCTACAAGCAGTATAAGTACACGCTACGATACTTCTGGCGGCGTTGAGCTGGGAGGAGGAATGTTGTGTTTACAAGCTGCACAAACAAATGCTGCTGACTCTCCTTTAAAAGTAGTATATTTATTGAAAATTAAAAAATTATTTCTATATGGAATTTTTAATAATGTTAAAATTTATCCCTGAATGTAATCTGAATAAGTTCTAAAAATACAAAACTCTGCTATTCTCTGCAGCGCTCCCACTGATATATGTTGTCCAAGTGGACTGAAGCTGCAGATCACATGACGTAGTTCCAACATGTTGGACTGAAGAAAAGCTAATGCTGCTGCTGAAAGAGTTCATCTGCAAACGACTGCGTTCTGTTTTCATTTAAAGGCCCCTGTTTTTGGGAATCGAGGTTTTACATAAATACAGGTGCTGAACTTTCAAAACAGAGAAATGAGGTCAAGGAAAATTCCAGAGTGCCGCTCGTGGCTGCACTGTTGAACAGTGACAAGTGGGAGATAATTTATGCAATAACATGTTTGCCAGCAAAACAATAACCAGAGAAAAGTACTGGCTTTTACTCTGCACAAGCACGCTGCACAGCCACGAAATGTCTCGGCTGAAAAGGAAAAAGACCTCTGAACCTGTTTACGCTAGAAACATCTCAACACGACGCGGTGTGTGTAACACGAGACTAACTCAGCCTGCAGATAATGGAAGCGACTTCCCCGAGGAAACTCGACACAGAAAAGCTCATTTCAGCTGTGGTCTGTTTAAAAACTTTTATGAGAGAATAATCCATTTCTCTGAGGCGAAGTCGCGCTGGCTGCCAGAAGCATTTCACAGAGCTTCTGAAAGGCCAACTCCATTTCAAGACAACATAAATCATCTTTTGTTTTTACTGCGTTGTCACCTTTGGGTATCGGAGATGAGCCACCACGCCCAGGACCAGCCTCCCACGACATACGTCTTCTCATCAGAGCCACAGCAACCACCTGCGGACAGAGGAACACGTCACGTTCAACGACACACTCCCAAAAACCTTTGCACGCAGCATCGCACAACCTGTTGATGCCAAACTGCAGGAAATGCAGAAGGAAGCTCAGAAATGTTGAGCAGATTCCACCTTCAGCCGAGCACTGAGTCCTCTGATTTATTCAGTCATTATGTCACTTTGCGCAGGTTGTGTGAACAAAAGCAGCAAACAAACGCTGGAATGTGCAGAGGAGAAATAACACTCTGCTTGATTCTGGTGTGATTTTACATGCGTGACTCTTTTTTTCCAACACACTCGGTGTATTTGAGCATCGTTGGAAGGAGCCTGAGAAAAATTTGACAGCCAGCAGCTCCCTCACTTAGATGTATTTGCACATGAAGATAAAGAACGTGACTGAACATGAACTAAATAAACTCTGGAAAAAAAAAACACCACAGTGAGGAAACTTCTTTGGCTTTAAAGCAAAAACATTTTGAAAGTTTGTGTCCTTGAGTTTTGCCTCTACGGCGGCTCCAGTTGACCTTCGTGTGTTCGGCTGCACCTGAAATTTCCTTCACGTCTTCCCAGATCCATATTCTCCATAACTCACTATATTTACCTGATGTTAACATTCTGTATCTCTACAGTGAGACTTTTCTTATCTCACTTCTGTCCTCTCTGAACACATCAGAATACACCTTATTCCACCAGGTGTTTGGTTTGTTCACAGGTTACACGTTCTTCCTTTAATAAAACTACTAAAAGTAGAAATTTAATTCAGCTGCTGTCTGTGACTCGCTGTAGTGACAAAGCTTGGGAAATAATGCAGAACAGACTTTAACGCTGTTTCATTAAAACATGTGATTTTGAGCTCTATAAATATAACTAAAAGCACCTTTTCAAACGTGTGGCCTTCCACAAAGCTGAGACATTAAACTGTCTTTATCTCTGAGTTCTCCACTAGTTTCTCACAAGCAGGACGGGAAACACAGATGAGCCAACGCGGCTCCCGTAGGTGTAACGTTACTGCGGGCCTCCGTGAGGCGACAGGCTGTTTGAAACGAGAGCTGCTTCGTCTGCTGGATCTACTTTTACATGTTTTTTTCTAGTTCATATTTTATAACAACACACGCTTTAACACTAGTTGCCTGTGCTCAAGTATCGACGCTAGCGTTACCTCGCATGCTAACGATGTTAGCATAGCGGGTCTAAGTACGTTAATGTTAAGCCGTTAATTAACGTGAGCCGCCAAGTTCTAACTGATTTAGTCACTTTCACAGTCGCTGTCCGGTCAGTTTTGTACTAACGGGCATTAGCTAGTCGCGCTGCTGCAAACAGAAGCGAGAAATGTGACTACGCTCAGTTAAAACGTTAGCAGCTGAGATCGGCTAACGCTAACGTTAGCTAGCGTTGGCTGGCTGCGTTCGCTCGGTAATATGCGGAACACCCACCGGAGACCACCAGAGCTTCGTTCGGTCCCACAGTCAGGCAGTTCCCCATGTTCGCTCAAAATAGCAACAGGAAAAAGAAGTAGCAAACGGTTTGATCCTTCCCGGAATCAACGACGATCCTCCTCAATCCAAGTCTGAACGCTGTGAACGAGTCCTGCAAGACGACAGCAACAACACACGCCCCACCCAACGACACCGCACCGACTGCCAGTGACGTAACGTTCGACTGTCACGAAAGAGTGTCCGGGAGCGACGTTAGCCGCGGGCTACATGCTGCATTTTGGAAGACGAGCCAACTGTTATGCTGCTGAAGATGATTAGTGCTATTGGAGCTAGCTGTGTAGGGTTGGCTCGACTTGACCCGTCGGTCGCGTCTAAAGTCGCTTTGTTGACCCACATTTACAGTTACCGCCTCTTATTTTGAAAGTATCCACCGGATGTAGTAGTATGTAATCGTGCCTGTTTAACACGAGTTTGACGAATTTATCATTTGCAGTTAATGCGATCACAATTACAATGAAGCCATGGTGATCAATACACTGCTGTAAGACGATAGTGTAAAATACAGTGAGCAAACTAAAAAAAAAAAGAGGTGAAATAACTGGATTTTTTTCTAGTTAACCGTATGTAAGTTTATGGTCTTAACTGTCAAACGGCAGTGACGTGACAGATAGATGGCGGCTCCGGTGTCGCCTGGTTCATACATATCTATGGGTTGTATCCATGGATGTATTATAAGACCTTAATAAGGTCTTATAATACATCCATGGTTGTATCATGGAGAAAAGAATTCAGCTCATGTGCTGACAAATGAGGTCGAGTCTAGGGACTTCCGGCGTCCAAAGGAAATGCGTCACATTTAATTAGTCAATTGAGCGTCAATGAGGCCTAAGAGCCGTACACCTCATCTGGACACTTCTGATCCCTTCAAGATTTTTACAGAAAGTATAACATTACCAAAATGCCATAAAGTAATTAGTCAAGCCTTCAAACAAATTAATTTTGAAAACTTTGACTCCTGACTCCTGAAGTCAGTCTTTTTCCTTTTATCTTTCATATTGTAACTATATGATGCACCTTATTATCCCTTGCCAATATATGCAATTGTTTTATTAATCTGTTTTATATTACAAAGTGTGACTTTAATTTCTAACCTGTTTTATATGACAA